>PVKS010010826.1:0-58737 GCA_004027875.1 Aplodontia rufa
TGGCAGCATAAAAATTATGTCTCCGTTTGGGAATAAGAAACCACACCAGATGGAGAGGAAAGAAAGGTCCTCAAGGACAGAAACTCCAATGAGCAGGTGACTGTGGTGCAGGAGGCAGAAGAACACACTGGTGAGAACCAGGGTGGGAGCAGCAGCAACGGACTGGGACAGAGCGGCTCAGAGGTAGGAATGAAGGAGATGGCATCTTGAAGATTTCTATCCTGGCTTTCTGAGCACGTGACATTGGAGATTGAGAACTGAAAAAAAAGGAACTGCGGTTCACTGAGGTGGTGAATTCCTTTTGGTGGTGTTGGAGAACCACTATTTCCCATTATCCCGTCTATAGGACCTATAACAAACCTGTACGATTTTATGGGACACCTATATAATTGCTCAATTTGATTTACAGGTGTCCCGTACATAGGACCATGGGACATAATGAGTTAAGGATGTGGGCAGATTAATTGAAAATGTGAGATAATGGAGAGACTGAAGCAAGACAGGAAGATGGAAATAGCTGCATAGAAAAGGCAGCTGAAATCCTTGCAATCTGGGTTGTTTAGGCTGAGAGACCACAGGAAGACAGCGGAGAGGTCCTTGAGAGACTCCTGGGAAGAGCCACATTCAGGGGTCATGAGAAAGCCACCAGGCAATCCAGGAAGGAGGAAAACCAGGAGGGCAAAGAATGAGGGCAGACAAGAGGCAGGAACCAAAGGATGTGGCCAGCCGGGTCAAGGCTGTGACCCAACGGCCAACAACAAGCCCTGAGGCTGGGCCACTGAATTTAGAGGCCTCCACTGGCCAGGCTTCAGGCAGTGAAGGACAGAGTTGAAGAATATCTATATTAACGAATCTACTAAATAACTTAAGGCTTAATCACCAGGGCTTCTGAATCTGACAGGAGAGGAAGTGAAAACGAAGCCCACAGACAAAATGATAGGGTTTGTTCCACAACCTGTCATCGACTGGAGTATGATCATCGAGAACAAGAGGTCATCCTCACTGTCATCAGTAACACTGGAGACCCCTGGGTGATTTAAAAACTGACAAGACTTGTGTGGGGCTGTGCATGGCTACGTGGCTTTTGGTTTTGTAAACGCATGCTGCCTTTCTGTCTCTGACTGTCTGACCCCCTGCATGACCTTGAACCCTGCAGGGTTTTGCTGAACTAAAGCAGTGGCTTTTCTTTTAGTGGGCTATTCCTACATCCACCACATTCTGTTGGCACCCCAAGTCACACATGGGCATACTATCCAATAATAAATAAATCACTGAAAACATCAGACACTTTCCCGAGTTTCTTAATTCTAAGTAGAGATCTATAAGGACAGAACAAAGCTGGAGATGGATCATTCACATGGTGGACACTACTTAAAACCATCTGCTGCTGTTAACTGCCCCAGCTCGATTGCTCAACTATTTTTTTTTTAATCCACTAAATTAGTTACCTGAGTGTGCAAGTTGCCATGCATCTGTTCCAGGAGCCACTGTGATGAATTTTACTGATGATGTGATGCTGGAGCTCAAGATGAGTGAACGGGAAAGGTCAACACAAAGGTCATCTGGACACACTGCCATTAACCCTGCAAACACAAATCTCCCTCCAGGTGCCCTTCTATTGTCTCCATGGGAGCTATAGTTCCAGTACTCAGAAGAGAGCCTGGCATGCAGTAGGTGCTCATCAAATGGAAGAGTGATGAAGTACAGGCGTATGACCTCATTGCCAGCGTGGGTGCCATATAGAACTTTACGCTTTCTTCCTTGAAATATTCCTCTAAGGGGAACAGCAAGCTTTTTTCTTATGGGCTGGGAAACGGCAAGTGAGACACTAAATGAATTTCCAAGGCCACAGGGGAAGTCAACGCCTGCCTTAGCAATAAAATGCTGCAGCTCCAGGGTCGTCCTTATCTCTCTGTATAAATTAGAAATTGAGAATCTCTCCGTTCACTGCAGCATCACGGAAAGCACACATCCACCCGTCAAACTCCTCTCCTGGATCTTAGGTCTTCAGTTTAGAAACTGAAATTAATGGTGAGGCTGGATTTTTGCATGAATGGTGGGGGGGAGAGTGCGTGAGGGGGAGGGGGTGGACAGAGACAGTAACCTGCAAAGTCAAAGAATTTTATTTTTATTTATTTTTGGTACCAGGGATTTAACCAGGGGTGCTTAACCACTGAGTTACACCTACAGCCTTTTTTATATTTTATTTTGAGACAGGGTCTTGCTAAGTTGCTGAGGCTGACTTTGAACTTGCAATTCTCCTGCCTCAGCCTCCCAAGCTGCTGGGATTGCAGGTGTGTGCCACCGCACCCAGCATCCCAGAATTTCTTATTCACTACCACATAGAGGAAAGTACATCTCAAAAATCTTTTTATCTACTTCTTGGTAATTTACCCAAAGGAGTAAAAAACTTAGGTCTACAAAAGAAACAAACAAAAACCCCAAGACTCTACACATGGATATTTACAGCATTTCTATTCATAATTGTCAAAACTTGGAAGCAACCACGGTGTCTTTCAGTAAGTGAATATATAAACAAACCTCCAAACAATAAAATTATTTAGCACTAAAAAAAATCAAGCTATTAAGCCATGAATAGATATGGAGGAAATTTAAGTGAAGAAAGGATCGGAAAGGTCCCCGTGCTGACTGACATTCTGGAAAAGGCAAAACTATGGAGACAACCAAAATCGGTGATTGCCAATGGGTAGCAGGGAGGGAGGGGTGAAACATGGAGGATTTTATGGTGAAACTACTATATAGGAATTCTACAACGGTAGACATATGGTATTATAAATGTGTCACAACCCACAGCACGTACTATTCCAAGCGTGGATTCTAATGTGAGACATGGACATTGGGTGATAAGGATGTGTCAGTATAGGCTCATCAATGTTTAGCAAATGTTCCACTCAGGTGGGGAATGACAGGAGGGGAGGCTAGACTTGTGTGGGTTCTGGGTATGTACAGCATCTCTGTATGTTCCACTCATTTTTTTTTAAGAGAGAGGGACAGTGAGAGAGAAAGAGAAAGAGAGAATCAACTTTATTTAGTTTTTCAGGTGGCCTTCGTTGCTCCAAAACTTCGTTGTGTACGTGGTGCTGGGGTTTGAACCCGCATCCTCATGCATGCCAGGCAAGCATAACCCCTGAGCCACTGCTCCAGGCCCCCATTTTTTTTTTTAAAGAGAGAGATGGACAGTGTGAGAGAGAATCAATAGAGAATCAATTTTATTTAGTTTTTCATGTGACCTTCATTGCTCTGGGGTTTGAACCCAGGTCCTCACGCATGCCAGGCAAGTGCCAGAACCACCGAGCCACTGCTCCAGACCCATTCCACTCAATTTTGATGTAGATTTTAAAATTGTCTAAAAATGAGTTTTATTAAAAAGTTATTCTTCCGGGGCTTGAATGGTGGCTAAGTGGTAGAGTGCTTACCAGGCATGCACGAGGACCCGGGTTCAATCTCCAATGCCACATACACAACTAAGTGGAGGAAAAACAGTCAGATGAGAAATAAATAAAATGGAAATGGTTACTCTCTTAAAAGCAAGGAAAAGATTCTTCCAGCAGCAGTTAGTCTCGGTACTTCCTCTCCTGAAGTCCCTGGGTTCAGAGAGCTGTGCTGTGGAAGTGCCCCCCAAAGGTAATGTGTTGAAGCATTGGTCACCAGCCTGTGGTGAGGTCAGGAGGACCACAGGCCCAGAGCAGTGGGACCAAGTGACCATGGACACACACACCTCTGAAACTGTGAGCCAAAATGTAGCTTTCCTCCTTCAGAGCTGTTTATCTTGGCTACTCTGTCATGGTGATGGAAAGCTACAAACAACGAGTGGAAAGGCAGCATGATCCTTCTGATGATATGGATCAATTTCATTTCTCACGAAATGCATTTAAAACTCCAGATGCAAGCGACTTTCTTTATAAACACTGTCTGTCACTTAGCATCCATCACCTGAAATTTTTAACACTACCACTGTCTTTACAAAACCTGCCAATGAATATGGATGAGGGTGTTTTAGAACAGTTTCTCAAACTCTGGTCTTTGTCAGAATTGCATCAGGATTTATTAAAACTGGTAGATGCTCAGAGATCACCCCAAATCTTGGATCAGATTTTCTAGGGTACTGTGACAGACCGCAGTTCCCAGGGAATTGAGAACCACAGAAGACAAAGGAACCTTTGATCCAGAGCAGGCAACCAGCTGGCACAGTTTCTACCACGCTTTTCACCAGCCCTGTGGCAGACATTACTAATTCATCCCTGCACTCTTTCCCACGAGGCCTCAAATTGCTCACCACCACTTCTGCTTGGGTAGAGTTGGCTCAGAAGAAAAAAAACACTATACATTGTTCCAGCCTTCTATAAATAGTTGGGATGCATAAACCCATATCCTGTTGGCTCGTGGAAAACAAATGTGACTCTGTACCCATCTTTCGAAGGGTGCCATCTGTTTCTTTTCTGCTCCCACCAGTCCATGCTACCATCTTTGCTCACCAGGACAACTGTGAGAGCATCTACCTGGTCACGCTGCTCTGATGCTTGCCCTCTGTAACACAGCATGTGCACAAGCCCCCATGACACTTTTCTTTTCTTTTTCTTTTTAATAGCAGATCTGTTGCTGTTGTTTAAAAAAATTAGGATTGCACTGAATTCATAGACTAATTTAGGAAGAGTTGACATCTACATTCTGTAAAGGAGATCATGTCATGCTGATGCTTAAAAGCCACCCACGACTCTCCTCTTTTTGAGTAGATGGTTTGATCTCCACCAACCACTCTAATCCTGTCTCTCAAGTCACTTTCCTCCTCATTGAACCTATGTTCCCCCTGCAACATGTTGGACATCAAATTCTTCCCCATCCAAGAGCCCCCACAATTAATATTCCCTCTGTTAGGAACACTCCATCCCTCCCTATTTCCATCCTGGTTCTTCCCCACCCTTCTTAGAGGGCTTCTTCCCAGAGGTGGTAACTGAAGTCCACTTGGCCTTGACCCTGTTTTTCTTTTTCACACCCATCTGAGCATTTCCTTCCATTCCTTCTGGCAAGCCATGATTACTCTGCATATTCAATCTATTCACTCTCTTTAAGAGAGCGAGAGAAAGACAATCAATTTTATTTATTTTTTCATCTGGCCTTTGTTTCTTTGACATTTATTTGTGTATGTGGTGATGGGGTTTGAATGGAGGTCCTTGCACATGCCAGGCAAGTGCTCCAACCACTGAACCACCTCTCCAGCCCCTCCATTTATTTACTTTTCAATTGTCTCTTTCTCACTTTGTCTTGTAAGCTACCTAATATAAGAACTGTATCTCTTATGGTTATTAATTGCAGTTCTAAGACCCAGTGTCATGCTGGGCACAAAGCAGATTTTCAATACATAGTTGGTGAATGAATGAATGGGAAAATATTCCAAATTCCATTTTCCTCCATTTCTACCACCAGGATGAGCTAACAAGAGAATTCCTGAGTTTTATCATTTGCCACTCTACGACCGTACCTTTTAAGTTCATGTTAATTTGTTCTAATACCATTCACTTGTGATTCATGTGAAGGCCCACCAAAGGGTACCCCAGGAATGCGGGCTATCGCGAATTAGGGGATCTAATGACATATTCTATGGACGTCAGCCAGCCTCTTCCCTGGCCACCCCGGTGCGTGCTTCTTGTGCTAAGAAGTGCTCACCGTGGTACGCTTGGACTTAATGCAGACTTCGCTGCACCAATGCTCTCTGCCCAGTGCTACTGCTGCATGTCTAGTCTGGCAACAGCAGAGACCAACCCTGAGTCTCTGCACAGAACCAAGTTCTGGGGGAGCAGCCAGTAAGCTGGTGGCAGGCTGATTACATTAGACTCTTTCTATCCTGGAGGGACAGAAATCAATCCTACTTTTTATCTTTCAAATTTTATTGAGGAGTTGTGTTGCTTATGAAGTAACAATATCTTGCATATGTAGTAACAATATCTTGTGCACTGGTCCTAATCCAGAGTCACCCCCACACTGCCCACATCCTGGTCTTCTGATTCTTCTACATTTCCCTCTATAACAGATATAAATGCCCATCTCTTACCCCCCATCTCTCTTTCTCTCTCTCTCGATTATGCATTTTCCAGAATTAAGTGATTGCATAAATATTATTTGCCTTCTTAGGGGAGTAAAGAGTAAGCTACATTATCGATTCTCCCACTAGATCCCTCCCTCTCCTCCCTTCCTCTCCCCTCACCCACTTTTCCCTTCCATACTCCCCACCTACATATCTAAGGTTCCCTAGATTACGTGTTGCTTTGACTTTGGTGGGTCTAGTACATGAAACTAATCCTACCTGAAATATTCTGGACATGGATTTACCGTCTTGGTCCAGGGACTCACAGAATGCCTGATCTGCCAGCAGGGCATTGCACATGATATCACATCTGATGATGCACTAACAGTTGTCACCCATCTCCTTCATCCAGAAGGAAGTGGTCTAGATTACAGATGGGACAGTTTACTGAGGATTGTTATTTTGCTGGTTAGGAGACCAGCACCTTAAAGAAACCAGGGTCTTTCTTACAAGATGCAGTAGATGTTTGCAACAAGAGAACTACAGGGTGCTGCTTTCCTTAGTTTCCTTTCCTCATACAGCTGTTCTGATGCATAGAAAAGGTACATAGGCACTTAACATATTGCCTCTTATGATAAATGTTTGCTATGTGTGTTTTTTTTTTTTTTTTGTAAGAATAGAGGAAGCTGGAGAGGAGAATTCTCTTGCCCGAAGCCACAAAGTGATGAACGCAACTCCCATCCTCTTTGCAAGCAAATGTCTTAGCACTGTTTCATTAGCGGCACGGATTTTCAGGAAGCCCCTCTATGAGGGGCCTAGGACCCTGATGTACCCTGATGATGTGTCCTATGCAGGTGATACCTCACACCTAGTTTCTGATGTGTGAACACCTGCTCAATTGCATCTTCCTGGGACACCTTTTCCTGACAAATATTCGCTAATCCAGGCACTGCCACCATACTGTGGGTATGATTTAGGGCTCTTCTTTTCACCCTGCAGGGCCTCAAATGTCCTTAAGTGGAGTGAATACCTGCATCAAATGTGCTTCCTCACTCCAGCTGCATTTGGCATCTCCTGGATGCTTTCGGAGAAAAATTATATATATATATATACATATATATATATATGTATATATATACACACACACATATATATAATTTTATATATATTTTATATATACATTTTATATATATACATACATATGTATATATATATAATTTTATATATATATGTGTATATATATACGTGTATATATATATATAGCAAGATAGAATCAATTTTATTTGGTTTTTCATCTGGCATTCATTTCGCCAACATTTAGTTGTGTACGTGGTGTTGGGGTTTGAACCCGCGTACTCGTGCATGCCAGGCAAGCACTGACTGCTGAGCCACTGCTCCAGCCCCTTTTGGGTGCTTTTTAAAAAGAATGCTGATGTCTAACTGGGTGTGGTGGTGCACACCTGTAATCCCAGCACCTTGGGGAGCCTGAGGAAGGAGGATCACAAGTTTGAGGCCAGCCTGGACAACCTAGTAAGACCCTTTCTCTAAATAAAAAAAAATCTGGGGATATATATATATATATATATATATATATATATATATACAGCTCAGTGGTAAAGTGTTCCTGGGTACAAACCCCAGCACTGACAAAAAAAAAAATAGTGATATCTGGGTTCACATTCCCACATATTCTAATTTATTTGAACTGAGATGTGGCCTAGACATTAAGAACTACAAACACACATACACAGCCCTCCTGAATCTATTGTGAGGCGAGAGTTTACAAACGCTGTTCCAGATCAGTGTCAACAAATTACAGCCCATGAATCAAATGTGGCCAATGATCTGTTTTTATAAATAAAGTTTTAATGGAACACAGCCACACCTGCTTGTGCACAGAGGCTAGCACTGCTTTGGTGCTCTGAGAGCAGAGCCGAGTAGATGCAATGGACCACATGCTCCCAATGCCTAAAATATTTACTAACCTTTGTATTTACTAAACATAAAACTATTTACTAACACTTTAGAAGAACCTTGCCAAGCTTTCCTGCAAGTCTGTATGAAATCCACACATCTTCTATCTCTACCACACTACAGACGCTTGATTTTCATCCGAGAGTGTAAACAGTACGTAGAAACCCAGAGAAGTGGCTTTCAAACATTCCACATCCTATTATAAGGAATACGCTGCACATCCGAGGCAGGTTTAAAAACACACCTATCAAGTCTTTGATGCTCTTTCCTTCAGGACGTGGAGCCCAGTTCTTCTCCCCTGGAACACGGGCGGGCACCATGCTTCCAAGGAGCAGAACTTTTCACTAGAAGTGATGAACAGTGACTTTGGAGACTAGGTGACTAAAAAGTACTGTGGTTTTCATTATAGTTGTTCTCTTTCATGGGTTACTCAGGGGATTACATTAAATAATGCAGCCAGGCATTTAGCATGGTGCCTGGCACACAGTAAACCGTACTGAAGTAAATATTAGTCTGACAACTATCAATCCCTGATGGTGGAGGTCACCCGATTAGGGATTTTTTTTTTGCGTTTTAAAGGAAGGATTTGGGGACCTAATCCTATGACTCTTTGATGTCATTAAATCTAGAATTCCAGTTCTAACACTATGCCTGTACTTCACCTGCTTCATCTCCCTTAATTATCACAATAGCTCTGTGAAGGGCGTGGCATCATGATCCTCAGTGCATGGTTAGGGAAAGTCCCTGAAGTCACATAGTTGAGAGGCAGAGGTAGAGGTGGCATGGAATTCAGTCAATTCAGGCTGAGGAAACAAAATACCATATAGTGGGTGATTGTGAACTGACACACACACTTCTCAGTCCTGGAGGCTGGAATTCCAAGACCAGGTTCTCATGAAGACCCTCCTTGGGTGCAGAAACCTGACTTCTTGTGTAGTCAAGGGTGGAAAAAGAGAGAGAGAGAGAGAGAGAGAGGAGAGAATGCGCACAAGCACTCTGTGCCCTTTGGGGACTCTTTTATAAGGGCACTAGTCCCATACACCAAGGGCTCTACACCCACACCTTAATTACCTCCCAAAGGCCCCAATCTCTTACTGCTATCATATTGGGGATTAGAATTTCAACGTAGGAACCCTTCTAGCTGGATCCCATAGTCTCATTCATATTACTCCCCTAAGACATGAGAGTGAAGAGAGAGCAGCAATTTAGGGGCTGAGTTGTTTTTGTTAGTGCTAGTGCTTGTGGGGAGTGGAGTCCAGGACTAAAAGACCAGTTGGAGGCCCAGAGCCACCCTGCTTAGCAGCACAAGTGCGAAAACAAAGTGGACAGCAGCTGCCGGGTGGTGACTGCGGTCTCTTCAAAAGCCCAAAGGCCAAGCAGTGGCAGGAAAAGTCACCTGCTAGGACCTCAGCACCTGTGGTCTCACACCTGTCTGCACGGCTTAGGACACGGGTGTGGTTCAGAAAAGGGCGCCTAAGAACTAGACAGAATCTCCAGTTCTCTGGATGGCATGTTTATTCATAGCTTTGTTCTTTCATGCAAATATTTCAATGCCTATTAGAAAATGAGAACTGTGGAAGATATAAAAATAATAAAGTGTGGTCTGTGTCTTCAAGGAGCATGCAGACCAAGGCCTAAGGGGCCCAGCATGCTAGGAACTGAGCTGCACGGAGGAGGAATGACAGAGTCATGTGGCTCAGCCAGGCATGCTGTGGCACACAGGTAATCCCAGTGACTTGCAAGGCTGAGGCAGGAGAATCCCAAGTTCAAGGCCAGCCTCAGCAATTTAATGAGGCCCTAAGAAACTTAGTGAGATCCAGCCTGAAGATAAAAATCAAAAATGGGCTGGGGATGTGGCTCAGTGGTTAAGCATCCGCCAGGTTTGAGCTGTGGCAAAAAAAAAAAAAAAAGAGAGAGACTTTGAATGAGTCACAGGGCTCAGCCTGGGAAGCTCCTTAAGAAGAGAGGAGGACAGACAGACAGGAAAACCAGGTGAATGAATGGTATCATCAAGGAACAAATGGATGAGAAAGCAGAGAAGGGAACATAAAAATCCTGGGCTCAAGAATACCTGGCGGGGGACACATGGAAGCAAAGGGAACGCAGGAGTCGCTGGGATGACTGTAAGTCTGTTAATTTCTGGCAACATTTTGTCCAGCAGCACTTCCTGCACCGATGGAGACGTCCATCTGCACGGCCCAGCTTCAAGTCACGAAGGCCTGGTGAATGCCGGAAATGTGGCTAGCGTAGCTGAGACTTGTGCAACTGCGATGAATTCAAATCCAAACCAGCTAGCCTCAGCGTGGCTAGGGGCTACCTACTGGGCAGCAACGGTTCCACAGGCAACTCTGTTTGGATGATGTGATTGTCACAGTGACCCTATTCAGGAGGTAGCAGCTCCAGACCCATTTCATGGAAGCAAAGTTGAGGACAGTGAGGTGAAGCCACTAGCTCAGGATGGTGTAGCTAGGAAGTGCAGTGTGAGCTGAGCCGTCGTGGTCCCCGAGCTCACGTGCTCCACCGCTCCACCGCTGTGTTGGCTTTCTGCTCACACGCATCATTTCATGGAGATGAGCACCACGATGTAATGCAACAAAATACCGTTGAAAATCTGTGAGATTCTGGTAGTGGTTATGTATGAAGCATTAAGGCAGCTTGCTCTCTGAATTCAAGTGTGAACATCCCAATTCAACTCTTTGGGGGAAAAAAATCTACGGACGCTTGCTAAGGAGAGTTCCTACCTCCAACTGAATGGCCATGCTCAAGAAATTCTGGAAATACAGTAAACTGATCAAGAGATTCCAAACCCTTTTTTTGATGTCAGTTATTCCAGAGAAGAAAGAATTTCATGATAGGAAGGTTTTTTGTTTTGTTTTGTTTTTGTTTTAAGAGAGAGAGGGACAGTGAGAGAGAGAGAGAGAGAGAAAGAGAAAATCAATTTTATTTAGTTCTTCATGTGGCCTTCGTCGCCCTGACACTTGACTGTGTACATGGTGCTGGGGTTGGAACCTGCATTCGTGTGCATGCCAGGCAAGGATGGTAACTGCTGAAGTCACCACTCCAGGCCTCAGTTGTTTTGTTTCCTTCTTTTAGAGTAGGGAATTGGAATTAGATCTCACAGCTGGGAACTCAGTTGTATGGACTGGAGAAAGCTCCTGGGACATCTTCCTACGGTCCTCAAAGAGTGCTGACATTTGGCCTGTCCTGCCAGGAAGTTGAAATTGAATTTAATGCCAGTGTTTTTTTCAGTAGAATTAAGGGCAATTTGAAGAGAGAAGTCTTGAAGTGGCATATCCCAGGGAGGTCATCAGAAAGAAAGACAGGCTCAGATAGATGTGAACCAGAGGTTCCTAGGGTAATGTTGCAGAGCCACAGGAGACTGGCGAAGGTCATGGAATGTGTTACATCAAGAAGAAAGGCAGGGGGGCTGGAACAGTGGCATGGTGGTTACAGAGCTTGCCCAGCATGTGCAAGTACACAGGTTCAAACCCCAGCACCCACATACACAACTAAGTGTCAGAGCAGCAAAAGCCATGTGAAAAACTAAATAAAAATGGATTATCTCTGTCTCTCTGTGTGTGTCTCTCTCTCTCTCTCTCTCTCTCAGAAGAAGAAGAGGAGAAGGAGGAGGAGGAAGAGGAAAAAAGGCAGGCAAATCATACCGAGATGAAATGTTTGGTTGCCAAAGGTACAGTTTTGCAACCTGAGCAAAGACCCCCCAATGGCGCATCAGTGAATAAATCCCAATGTTCAACTCAGCCAGCCTATTGTCAAATGAAGTAAGTTCCCCTGAAAGTTCCCACACCTAGAACAGGGTGTCCATCAGCGAATTCCTGGGAGCAGAAGACATTTCTAGTTGAATGGCATTAGGCCACCATGCTTCGCTGTGATTTCCTTCCTTCCTTCCAGCCATTCATGGGACCCCAGATACTCCATGTCAGGCAAGATTTTAGGTATTGAGGACATAGCACAGAACAAGCCAAACAAGCTTACATTCTAGCAGGGACAAGAAAAAGGATGTTCTTGCTCTAAACAAGAACACTAAACAAGGAAGATCATTTCAGATAATTATACCTGTGCTGTCAAAAATAAAACAGGGTGTTATGATACAGTGGTCTAGCTGCTGAGGGAAATTTCTCCTGGTCTGAGTGATAAAACGTAACTTCATTCTTTACTCTCAGAATATTCCTTCCCTGTCCTCTAGCTGTCCACCGATCACTCCTTGCCAGTTGGAAATGGGAGGTGCCCGTCTGTGCTGTGCTCAGGTGAGTGTAAATGTGACTTTCACTCATCCTATTGCTCACGTATGATCTAATGAGTTCTAGGGGGAGTTACTGGTCTCGTTTGAATTTCCATTTATTTTAACTGCCATGTTATTTTTTCACTTTTTTGCTCCTCAGTAGGATCCTTAATTTGGCCTTCTTTTAGCCTGACAGATTTCGTTTCATCTACCCACTCTGGACTTCATGCTAACAACGTTGGATTTGCCACATTGAAATGAAAGTTACCATATTGACAAGTGCTAGGGACTATTTAGATGGCTTAGTCCTCTTGTATTTTTTTCCCCACACTACTATATCTTTTATGTGTTTAATTTTTTTTTATTAAGAAGTTGAGTTATTGTACAATCATGAATGCATATAAAGTAACAATATGATATGCATTTGCTCCTAAACCAGTTACCCTCACCCACATTGCCCACACCCCAGTCTCTTGATTCTTCTATATTTTACCCCCACAACTGATATAAATGTTTAGACTGTGAATTTTCCAGAATTAAATGACTGCATAAGTATTATTTGGATTCTTGGGAGGGGGGTAAAGAGTATGCTACATTATTGATTGTCTTCCTAGGTCCCTCCCTTGTACAAGATAAAAAAAAAACATTAGTCAGACACAGTGCTTCTAAATATATAAAACAGTACCATTAAATTTAGCAGGTATAGGCAGGTATAGGAGGATCCAGCATTCAGTAGCACCTGATAATCTCTTCTTTTACAGAAAATTTGCAGGTGTTCCGTAGATGACCTGACATTTCAATCAATTAACACACCACAGCAAAGGAAGATCCTCTTTCCCCTCTTCAGGGTACCACTTTTGGAAAGCCCAATATGGCGGAATGTCCCCAGTGGAGTGGATAAGGTAGAAAGATACAACGCACAAAACACCCACATCCGTTCCTCAAGCTCAGAATCCCTGGACTTGGATGATGTTTGCAATTCCAGCTTGTTATCAAGGACAATCTACGAGAAAAGCAGTATTCCTGTAAATCAGAGGGAAGGTTTGCTGGAGGACAAAATGGGTAAGATTAGTTTTCTTTGTTGTGTGTTTCTCTTTTACCTGATAGCCTTGGCATACCATTTTATTTTATTTTATTTTTTTGCCACATCCTCTAACTTACAAAACTTGGCACTGTGGGTTGAGGTCATTTAGGGTCTCCCTCCCCGTGCCAAGCAGTGAGCTTCTTTATCCCACAGATACTACAGGAATTCTTCTGCTTGTCCACAGATCCTGCTCCCCAAGCTCACTCTTCCTTCTTCAGTTGTTCCTCATTTCCAATGGAGAGAGGGAGGGTCATTGGGGGCATCCCTGGCACCCCTCCATTCTACTCTGCCTCAGCAGCTACAGCCATCTTTTAAAAACATGCATCCATCACCTCATTCACCTGCTGCTCTTCTAATAAAAGCTGCTGCACGGCTCCTGTCCTCTTACCCACCCTCACTATCAGTGCCTCTACCTGGCTGCCACCCACTTGCCCATGAGCCTTCCAAAAATTTCTAGAGGATCCAGGTATCTTCTACCTTAGGGGCTTCTAAAGCCATCCCTTTTCCTTGGAATTCCCAAGATCTTTACTTCTTTCAGACAAGAGATCTGAAGGACACCTCCCTCACGAAGCCCGCCATGACCTCCTACCCATAGTGAGTCTCCCCCGCCCTCACAGCATACTCCGTCACTATATCTTGATATCCTAATTTGTATCCTATATACCTTTTCTTTATGTATATATCATCTTTGTCCCCTATTACCCTTATTATTTTTTTGTTTTTTGTTTTTTAGAGGGGGACAGTGACAGAAAGAGAGAATCAATTTTATTTAGTTTTTCATGTGGCTTTTTTTTTTTTTTGAGAAAGGAGGACAGCAATAGAGAGAGAGAGAGAGAAAATGAATCAATTTTTATTGAACGTTTCACAGGGCTTTTGTCACTCCAACACTTGGTTGTGTACATATGTGCTGGGGTTTGAACCCGGGTACTCTTGCATGCCGGTCAAGCGCCATAACTGATGAGCCACTGCACCAGCCCCTCCTATTACCTTTTAAACACCTTGTTTTCTCTTGATCACAGAGGCTGCAGTGGGATCCTTCACTGTTTGTCCTATCTTCCAAGACCGGTGAGAAGAACATCAGTGTGGTAGGTGCCATGACAAAGAACCACAGTCTGGGTGGCTCCAACAACAGTTCTAAAGCCCGGAGGCCTGAAATCAAGGTGTTGGAAGGGCTGGTTCCTTCCAGAGGGCCACAAGAGAAAGATGTTCCATGAGTCTCTGCTAGTTTGTGAGGGAGTGCCTGCAATCTTTGATACTGATGTTGAATGGCGCCCCCCCAGTGAAGCACTAGGATCTTTTTATCATATGTCTTCACATGTCTTCCCTGTGTGTCTAATGTTCCCCTCCTCATCCCAATGGATTAGGGCTAATCTTAACTTGATCACCTCTGGAAAGACTCACAATAGCCAAACTATGGAACCAGCCTAGGTGCCCATCAACAGACGGTGTGCACACACACACACGCAAACACACACATACACACGAATGGAGTTTTATTTAGCCTTGGTGCCCATCAACAGACGGTGTGCACACACGCATACAAACACACACATACACACGAATGGAGTTTTATTCAGCCTCGGTGCCCATCAACAGACGGTGTGCACACACGCATACAAACACACACATACACACAAATGGAGTTTTATTCGGCCATAAAGAAGAATGAAATTATGGCATTTGAGAAAAGTGGATGGAACTTGAGAACATTATACGCAATGAAATAAGCCAGACTCAGAAGGTCAACGGACGTATGCTTTTTCTTATACGTGTAAGCTAGGATGGAAGAAAGAAAAGAAAGGCGGAGGGATGGAAGCTCATGAAAATCAAAGGGAGATCAGTAGACCAGAGGAAGGGACCACAGGGAGGGAGGGAGGAAGGGAAATACTGGGAAGTGATGCTGGCCTAATTATATTGTTGTATCGTGTGCATGTATGAATATATAACAACAAATCCCACCACTATAGTGCATCAATAAAAACACAGGAAAAATGGTGAAAAGCTGAAAGAAAAGATTCTGTCTCCAAATAAAGTTTTACTTACTGGGGGCTAGCACTTGAACAGGTGAGGCTTTTTATTTATTTACTATTTTATTTTTTAACAAGGACTATGTAGCCATTATATCTATCACACACAACACAGCACCTGACACACAGCAGGTACTTGATAAAATAAGAATGAAAAACTGATAGCAGGAGTGAAGGGGACATGGTGCATTGATAAATTTTCATAAAGGGGGTGATGGATTAAGGCTTTGTCTCTGTTATGTAGACACTAGCTCCATGTGGCCAGTGAGCACTTGAAACATAGCTGATTCAAGTTTAGTTGTGTTATAACTGCAAAATACACATCATCTTTCTAACTTAAAAATGCATACATTAGGGGCTGGAGCAGTGGCTCGGCGGTTATAGTGCTTGCCTGGCATACACAAGTACACAAGTTCAAACCCCAGACCATGTACACAACAAAGTCTTGGAGCAACAAAAGCCACATGAAAAACTAAATTTAAAAAATTGTTGCTCTCTCCCTCCCTCTCTCTCTCTCTCTCACTGTCCCACTCTCTTTAAAAACAAATGCAGACATTAAAAAAACCCACAAGGGGCTAGAGTGGTTGCTCAGTGGTTACAGCACTTGCCTGGCATGTGCAGGATATGGGTTTGAACCTCCGCACCAAACCCACAATGAAGTGTCAGAGCAGTGAAAGCCACAGGAAAAACTAATAATAAAAATTTGGTTCTCTCTTTTTCTCTATCACTGTCCCTCTCTTTAAAACAAACAGACAAAAACAACAACAACAAAAAAACACAAAATGGGAAGCTGATACAGGAGGATCGCAAGTTCAAAGCCATACTGAGCACCTTAGCCTGGCTTTTGTTTGTGTTTTGATCAACAACTGAGTAACATGTACATACATGCATACATATGTACATATGGAATGTATATGGAGAGACGTATTAAAGAAACTAGCCGGATGTGGTGGGGTGGTGCACCCCTGTAATCCAGCAGCTCAGGAGGCTGAGGCAGGAGGATCACCACATCTAAAGCCAGCCTCAGCAACTTAGCAAGGCCGTAAGCAACTTAGTGAGAACCCGTCTCAAAAAACAAACTCAAAAACAGCTGGAGATGAGACTCAGTGGCTCAGTGCCCCTGGGCTGAATCCTTAGTATCCCACCAAAACACCCCCAAACACCCATTACATAAAATATCTTACTTTTCAATTAGTTATATGCTGCAATGATAATATTTTGGATATATCAGGTGAATTAAAATGCACTATTGAAATTAATTTTACCTGTTTATTTTTACTTCTTGAATATAGTTTCCAGGAAATTTTAAATGTCACATATTCTATTTGTATTAAGAGCACCAGTAAATGATGTGTTTGGAACATAGAGACAATGTTCAAGGGAGAGGAAGGAAAAAATAGCTTGGAAATAGCAATAATTGTTTTTGTGTGTGTCCTGGCGTGTATGTGCACACATTCCTGAAGTCTTACTGTGTACATGTATCTATGCATCCTGCTAAAGTTGGTCCTCCGATGCCAGGAGCCCTACCTCCACAGATTAAGAACAAATGCTTCGGTACTGAATGTGTACAGATATTTTTCTTGTCATTATTTCCTAAACAATAAAGTATAATAATCATTTATGTGGCATCTGCATGTCATTAGATAGTACAGGTAATCTAAACAGGGTTTAAAGCAGGAGGACGTGTATAGGTTTTATGCAAATAGCACACCACTTACGTAAGAGACTTGGGCCTCCACGAATCCCCTGTGGATACTGAGGGCTGGCTAACTGATACCCAAAATCTTATTTTAATCCTTATCATCTGATGCACTGTGTATTATTATTACTACTATCCCCATCTCAGAGATGACGACAGAGAAGAAACAGGAAGTCAGGTCACTTGCCCAAGGTTACAACAGGCGGTGACTGAAACCCAGGCATTCTGCCCCCAGAATCCATTCTCTTTTGTTGAGAGAGCTGTCAATCTGGAGAGGGTAAAAGTACTGAGAGAAGCAAACCATTTGGGAAAGAAAATCCCACCTCCTTCCCAGTCTTATCAGGACTCAGTCTAATCAGGTGAGTCACTGCCCACCACTGTTGGACCAATGAGGAAGGAGAAGGTGTAGCAGCTATGACATCTGCAGTAGCTGAACAGGATGAAGAAAGGGGCAGAGGTGTTCTAAGTGTGACCTGGCTCTTAGAGACTGGAATTCAGGCAGAAAGCAAGTGTAGAGACAGAACAATTAGCTAAGGTACCCCTCTCTCTCTGCAAGGGCTTCTCCCAGCCAAGTCTCTGTGGGATGTAGGAAATTAGCTCCGGGCCCCAGAACACCCTCCCTCTCACTGCAAAGGAGTTTGAAGGTGCTTGCAAGAGATAAACAAGACCTCGCAGATCCTTCTTCCTGCATCATATAATACTGGCTTCAATGAGGGTATCCTGGGTTTCTGCTCAGAGAGGGTGCGTCAAGCAGCAACCTGGGCAACTGGGTCACTCCCTCCTCTCCTCTTCTCTTCTCCTTCAGGGATCAAATAAAACAAAACTTTTTTTTTTTCACATGTGATCTGAGTTTGAAAAAGTTTGTGCAGGGGCTGGAGTGGTGGTTCAGCGGTACGGCGCTTGCCTGGCATGTGCGAGGACCTGGGTTTGAACCCCAGCAGCACATATCACAACTAAGAGGAGGAAAATCAAACAAACAAAACGGTCTATGCAGACTATAACATGGTGCGATAGCACAGGGCTCTGCCTCTGTGATTATGGTAACGGGTGCTTAAACCCCGGTCCCCCAATTTATTAGCGGACAGCCATTTGACAAACCCAATCCGCAGTTCCCTTCTCTATTGAACTGAGTTTTCTTTAGCACGTACCCTCATGCAGTTGTGGTTAATTATTAAAGTACAGCCTGTACAGGAAATACTCGGCCCAGTAATTCACACACTCAACAGCTACTGGTTGCTCTATTTTGCGTTGGGCTTGTGACAGTCCTGCTATTTATCATTCTTCATAGACTCCTCAGGACCCAGCCCCAGTTTATGGAATCAGACGTTCTAGGGTGGAGCCTGGGAACATAAGCTCCCCAGGCAAGCCATCATCTGAGGATGGAGATGGAAGTTGAAGAATCCGCTGGGGCTTTAAGCTAATACATCACCAGTGATACCAATGCTTCATTTCACTTAATAAAGTGTCTTTCTCCCTATCTCCACTACTTATTAGCACACAAGTATTGGCAGACTTAATGACTGAGTGAAAGGTTCTATTCTCTGAAGTTTCTAGGTCGTTCAATCCCAGCTGCCCATTAGAATCCAGGGGAGGGGGGAGGAGGAGCATGAGACTTTTAAGAATTACTGATTGCCGGGCACACCCTGGAACAATTAAACTAGACAGCAGTGGTGGGGTTGGGAATGGCTATTTCTTAAAAGTGGAGGTTCAAGTGCACACATCTTAAACATCCAACTCACTGAATTTTAATATATGGATACACATCTCTAACCTGCATCAAAGCAGCTATTTTCAGCCCTCTGGAAGGCTTCCTCCTGCCTCTTTCAGCCAGTGACACCTGTGATCCCACAGATAGGGTTCTGAGCCCTCCCCATGAGGATTCCAATTCCAAGGCACAGCTGGAGCTGGGAGGCACTGAGTTAGATTCTAGAGCAGAGGACTGAGCACCTCTGTCACCTCCCACCGCATGTGTGAACTTGTCTGTGGGCAATTTCTTCATGAGGTGAGGGAGAAGAGGAAACAACGGGAGGAATCTTAATTAGGTGAATTATTCAGGCAAAGAGGAAATTGATTACTCTAACTCAAGCTTATCACTGCTGCCTCCCTCTTTTCCTTCCCTGACTTATGATTTCCTCTCTGCCCCTTTCTTCAGGATCCCTCTGTGAATTGCTACCTTTCTGAAGTTTGAGTCCCTGCATCCTCCACCGGAAGCTTGTTACTGCTTTCCTCTGCACCCCAACAAGAAATAAGATGGGGGTTCTTAATTTCTTTTGTGCCAAGAACTCCCTGGTACAGTCTTAGCACAACGTTTTTTTTGTTTTTGTTTTTTTGGTTCTAAGGATTGAACCCAGGGGCAGCTGACCACTGAGCCAGATCCCCAGCTCACTTTTATTTTTTATTTTGAAACAAGGTCTCTCTAAATTGCTGAAGCTGGCATTGAACTTGAGATCTTGCTTTAGCCTCCTGAGTTGCAGGGATTATAAGCGGGCATTCATCTTGCCTGGCTTAGTACAATGTTTTTAATGCATAAAGTGAGACTTGTAACATTGCAAAACCAATTCCATTGATATGAAAAATAATTTTAAACACAATTTTAATTATGTACTTACTTATTAACTCACTAAATAAGATCTAGCAACAGATCTGAAATCTATAGCAATTTTTATGTAGTAACAAGTATAAACAATATTTCAAACTATTGGCAATAACTGCCAATGTGATACGTGAGTATCTGTTAATATTATCATAATACGTTGCCTACATTCACAACTGAGTGAAATGCTGAGTTTCAGGTAAAGGTTATTCAATAGAAAGATGCAATTTTTCCCCCCAATTGACTCCATGGGCTTCCTCTAACCACTGCCTCCCCCACCCCCAACCCCAAATCTCCTAAGACTTTCTAGATCATAAGTCTATTGAGGGTAATGAACCTGGTGGCTTTCCCTACCAGGCAGCTGAGATAGAGAAGGGTGAAGTGGCTGGCAGGTGTCAACACACCTAGCAGATTGGCAGAAACTGACTATTCTGCTCATTGGTACCAAGTTTGCAGTTTGTCTGTCTACAGTGTTGCTTTATATTCTAACAGCAAAATGCAAGACTGCAAAATTCATTCACCTTCTTGTCACTGAGTCTAGCAACTCAATGACAATAAAAAAAAAAAACAAAACCCTAACCGTTCTTAAGTAAGAGCTTTTCAGTCCTTCTACAACATCTAGAAACACTTATTTGCTAAACAAGATTACACTAGCAAGTTTCTGCATCTTAGTTTGCATTTTAAAATATATTGGTTGACATTTTTTCATTTCAGTAGTCACACTTCTTGCTTAAACAAATATGCAGAATTTCAATTATGTGGTTTTATCAAAATTTTGAATAATTCCTCAATTGATGACTTTTTGATCATTTCCATTTTTTTCTCATTAAAAACAATGTCAATCTCATAGGAGAATATTGGTTATCAGGGCCTGGGGAGGATGGGAAGAAGGGAGGTGGATGGGCACGGGGTGCACACAGATAGGAAGAATAACCCCTAATGTTCTACAGCACAGCAAGGTAACGATGGTTCCCAACAACTGAATGATTCAAAATAATAGGATGCTGCATGTTTCTAGCACAAAGAAATGATCAACATTTGAGGTATCAGTAAAACCTGATCATTGCACTTTATATGCATGTATTGAAATATCACACTGTTCCCTATAAATATGTTCAATAATCATGTATCCATTAAAAACTGTTAAACTTCAGTGCATCTTCATGCATATATTTCTTTATTCTCATATATGGACCCTTCTGTAAGACAGATTATTAGATGTGAAAGTTGGGATAAATGGAGTTTTATTTAATTTTAAAGATATCATTTTATTTGTCCCAAGAATGTGGTGCCTATTTACATTCCATACAGCAAGTTCTAAGAGTGATGGTTTCCTGCTCTTCTGCAAATACAAAGTATTAGTAGTCTTTATTTTTATCTATTTTTTAAAGAGAGAGGACAGTGAGAGGGGGAGAGAGGGAAACAGAGAGAGAGAATCAACTTCACTTAGTTTTCCATCTGGCCTTTGTTTCTCCTACACTTAGCTGTGTGTGTGGAGCTGGGGTTTGAACCTGGGTCCTTGTGAGTGCCAGACAAGTGTTCCAACCGCTGAGCTCCAGCCCAGTAGCTTTTATTTTTAATCCTTGCCAGTACAGTGAGAATTTTGACAGTGCCGTCCAGCCCGCATTTCTAGTTAGCAACGCTGGAACTTCTCCCACATGCTTACCACACATTTGTATTTATTTGTTGTTTATGCCCTTTGCTCCATTTCCTGTCTAGGTTACAGACATGTTTCTTCAGTGATGAATGAACAAATAAAGCCTTGTTTTTCACCTCTGAATTTCATTTCTCCAGCTTTCCTCCTGCATTCGATTAGCTAAGAGTTGAATCATTGCTACTTGTATAAAATATGAGCAGCCAAAAATCCTTTATGGAATGAGACAGGGTGATAAACTGAGTACACTTTTTAAAGTATGTAAAATATGATTGTTTGCTACTCATCTCAGATCTTCCCTTCAACTCCCCCGAGACGCCTGGCATTAACATCCCTCTCTATTTTCCTGAGTCCTTGACAACTGGTCGTAAATTGTGCCCTGTAGCAGTCCTCTGACATAGCTCAATATTATTGCTGCCATTTTGTGCAAGGAGGCACTGGCCAGAAGGGTAAGACTCAAGGTCATGCAGTTAATGGATGCAAATGAGCCAACCTCCAACCTGTCCAAATCTGAGAATTCCAGAGGAGTTACAACTGGGGTCTACCCTTGCAGTTCGGCTGACTCATTGCTCCTTTTCTCTTTATTCTATAACAACAACACAGGCACCATTTACAGAGCTTTCATCAAAGGCCAGACACTGTGAGTTTTATATGCTATATTTTCTTTAATCCTCATAAACCTCTGTCAGATAATGTAATGGGTATTTATTTTGTTGGGGGTCTTTTTTATTTGTTTTTGTTACCCAGAAGTAAGACTACTGCTTCTTTTAGAGAAAGGATCTCTTTCTCACTGTATTTAGTCTTGGCAGGACATGTCAATTAAGGAGCCTTGTCAAATAGTGACATTGTAACACAGCCTTCCCAGTGTCATTCTCCAGGGGCTTCAGATCCATTCAGCTGAAGCTGATCCTTACTGGGGATGTGCCCCCAGGTGCTATCTCATTAGTCCTTGCTACTTAGACCCCTAGAGCCACCTGGCTTTCTGCCTTTTCTAAAACTGTTCTGCATCTGCTTTTATCTAAATTTTTAATTCTTTGAATTCATCACATCCTTTCAATACCATCACCTTTGGTCAAGTCAATCAGTTTTTATGTATTTATATTAGTCCCATTTTACAGATGAAGTACGTGAGGCTCAACTGGCTAACAGGTCACAGAGGTCCAATGCCAAAAAGCTTGTATGCACTGATACACAGCCAAGGTCACAAGCAACCTGGTACAGAGAGAGGCAAGCTTGGAAACAAACTTTGGAA
Source organism: Aplodontia rufa (assembly GCA_004027875.1). Taxonomy (NCBI): domain Eukaryota; kingdom Metazoa; phylum Chordata; class Mammalia; order Rodentia; family Aplodontiidae; genus Aplodontia; species Aplodontia rufa. The sequence goes on from PVKS010010826.1 coordinate 22,567, forward strand.
ATGTCTCTTCATTTCTTTGCAACAATACAGCTCAATTAAAATGTCCTTTTCACAGTGAGGGAACTGAGTTTCAACATTAAGTAGCTTTATAACATGGTGAATCAACTGCTCGTTTTGCTACCTAAAATTGTACAGATTCCTAATTTTGGAGAGATGATTTCGAGAACCAGCATCCCATTAGGTCAATTTTGGAGTCGTAACAAGGGAAGACTTTGCCTTCCTAATGACTTCCTTGGAACTGATGCTTGGCTGTTCTGAATGGAAGCCTGAGAAATCAGAAGAAAGCCACTCACTGCAGGGCTGTGATTTCAAGGGCAAAGGAAAGAAATGGAGGGGCAGGGGGAAGATGTCACTTTCTGCAAAGCAAGACACTTCTAAGAGAAAAAGGAGTCTGTTTGCAAATATTAGGTGCCTGCTTTAGCTGCTGAGCACCTAAAGTAAGTTAGGAAATAATAATGCTTGGCCAAATTCACAGACATAAACAAAATATGATTGGACTAGCATCCTAAAGAAAAGATTTCTAGGAGCAAAATATACCTGTCATTTTAAGTTACTGCTGGTACCAAATCCCTTGCCAGGTATTACACTGACAATTTTCCCAGGGTCAGGAAAACCATTCTTAAAAAATAAAAAAAATAAAAAATAACGTTTATACTCACAGAAGAAAAGAGACCTGAGAAACATACAACCAGTCACAATGTAAGGACTTCACTTGGGTCCATACACTGGACTCTAGTTGAAGCAAAATATTAAAAATTGCATATGCACAAAAAAACCCACAAAAAAAACAAAACAAAACCACAACACATGGAAATGTGACCACATTGAGTAGTTCGTGATCAGGACTATTTTAAACTTGTTTTAGGGATAATAATGGTTTCATGCTTATGATTACATATTGCTTTTTAAAGTCCTTGTCTTTTTAAGACACATACTGAAATAAACACAAAACAGGATGTCTGAAACCTGCTTCTGAGGGTAGGGACCGGGCAGGGTAAAGATGGACCAAGAATAACCGTGGGCTGCTAAGTGATGAAGTTGGGACGGTGACTGCATGGGGGATAACTGCACTATTCTTTTAACTTTACCACATATCAGAAATTTTCCAAATTAAAAAGTTCAATGAAATCAGCAAAAATGTCTTTCTTTATTTTTTAAAAAAGGGAGAGAGAGAAAGAGAGAATCAATTTTATTTTTTCATCAGCCCTTTGTTTCTCTGACACGTGGCTGTGTATGTGGTGCTGGGGTTCGAACCCAGGTCCTTGTGTATGCCAGGCAAGTGCTCCAACCACTTAGCCACCACTCCAGCCCCCAAATATGTCTTTCTTAAGCTAGATGGTAGGCATTCATTTTATTATTTATTAGTCTTTAAACCCCCTTCTCTATATTAAATATACTATTTTGTTTTTATGATAGACCCATGTCTATCAAGAAATTTTTTTTTATTAGATGAATATGGAGTTACAATTGAGGGGGAAACATTGTCAAACAATCAAGAACAAACGTATATATACTTAGTTATCCAGGGCTAATGCCATGTTATGGATGCCCAGCTTGGGTTCCCTATGTTGCTGTTTCCTCCAGAAGACCCCCTGAGTTAAATGGGTATCTCGTGGCGGTCAGAGATATCCTTCTGAGATGATTCCCCCATAATCCACCCTCCATTCTCCTAGATATTCTTCCTAAGCCCTCCCCCCACCCTGTCCCCGACCCCACGCCTCCAGGTATCCTAGGCAATCATCCCTCTGTTTCGTTGAGAATCATAAAATTTGAGGTTATTATTAGCTTAGTAATGTAACATACTGCTTCCCGATGTATTCTAGCTTCCACAGATGAGAGAAACCATTCGGCCCCTGAGCCTCTGAGATTGGGATACTTCACTTAGCATAATTCTTTCCATCTCCATCCATTTGATTTCAAAAGCCATAACATCGTCTTCTCTAATGGCCGAGTAGTATTCCATTGTATATAAGTACCAAAGTTTTTGAATCCACTCGTCGAGTAAGGGGCATCTGGGTTGGTTCCATAGTCTAGCTATAGCAAATTGAGCTTCTATAAACATTGATGAAGCCACATCACTATAACATGCTGATTCTAAATCTTTTGAGAAAATATCCAGGAGTGGGATAGCTGGGTCATAAGGTGGTTCCATCCTTAATTTTTTGAGGATTCTCCACAGTGCTTTCCATAGTGGCTGAACCAGTCTGCAGTCCCACCAGCAGTGTGACAGTGTTCCTCTTTCCCCACAGCCCCTCCAGGATCTGTTATTGTTAGAATTTTTCATTTTTGCCACTCTAACAGGAGTTGGAATCTCATTCAAGTCTTGATTTGCATTTCCCTTACAGCTAATGATGTAGAGCATTTTCTCACATATTTATGGGCTTTCTGGACTTTCTCTGATGAGAAGTTTCTTTTAAGATCCGTAGCCCATTTATTGATTGGATTATTTGTGGTTTTGGTGTTAGCTTTTTTAATTCTTTGTATATTCTGGATTTTAGCCCTCTGTCCAAGGTGTAGCAGGCAAAGGTTTTCTCCCATTCTGTAGGTTCTCTCTTGATGCTCTTGACTAAATCTTTAGCTGTGCAAAAACTTTTTAGTTTAATTGCATCCTGCTCATTTATTCTTGACTTTACTGCTTGAACCATGGGAGTTTTGTGGACAAAGGTGCTGCAAACTCCTATATCCTGTAGTGTTGGCCATACTTCTTTTTCTAGTAAGTTTAAAGTTGTTGGCTTAATATCCAGATCTTTGATCCATTTTGATTTAATTTTTGTGCAGGGCAAAAGATAAAGATCCAGCTTCAGTTGTTTACACATGGCTGTTCAATTTGTCCAACAGCATTTGTTGAACAGGCTATCTTTCTTCCACACTATACTTTTGCCCCCTTTATCAAACATCAAATAGTTAAAGATATGGGGTTTTGTCTCAGGATCTTCTACTCGATTCCACTGGTCTTCAGTTCTGTTTTGATACCAATACCATGCTGTTTTTGCTACTACAGCTCTGTAATATAATTTCAGGTCAGGGATTGAGATACCCCCTACTTCTTCCTTCCTGCAGAGTAATGTTTTGGCTAATCTGGGTCTTCTGTTATTCCCTATTAACTTGAGAATTGCTTTTTCTATATGTGTGAAGAATGCCATTGGTATCTTGATGGGGATTGCATTGAATCTATCACAAAATCTTTTTTCAGTTTAGCCAGTGTCTGCAGTATTTATCAGGTTTTAAATGTCCTTTGTATGAGTCTCATATCAGACATTTCAAAGACCAGATCTTAGACAAGTTATTTTAACTCTTAACATCTTTGGAAATTAGTTTTTTCCTTTTTAGAACATGGTAAGGTCCTGAAGTATGGGGTCATCTTGTTCAGTGCTTGAGAAGCTGAAGGAATTTAACAATATTTGCTAGAGAACAAGCATTATATTACTTTTGTTTGATTCACAACAGACATTATATCCATGCTGTGTTGCAGTGAAAGACAGTACACATGTTCCTTAGAAATTACTGGCACATATTAACACATGCACAGTAATTATCACAAGTGCTACTTGAAGCTGTAGAATGTCTTTTTAAATGAAATGTCAAGACATTATGCTTATTACAGACTATACGAATTCACATTTATCTATTGCTTACAGACAAGAAAATATCAGACGGTAATATATGGTAGGGAATTTCAATGTGTAAGGTTACGTGTCTAGATTTAAAAGAGAATGGCAGAAGAATGCTGTGGCTGGGATACATTTTGAGCATGTCCTTCAAAGGTTCCTGTGCTGGCTGCATGGTTCTTAGTGCGGCGTGGCTGGGAGGTGGTGTAACCTTTAAGGCAGGGGTCCTAATGTAAGGTAATTGGGTAACTGGGTATTCCCCCAGGAAGGAATTAAAGCAATTCTTGCAGGACCCCTGGTTAGTTCCTACAGGAGTTGGTTACTGTGAAAAGAGCAAGCCTGGATCCTGATTCCCTCTTAGGCATCCTATCACCATCTGACCTCTCCTTGAAGGGGTTCCAACCACACTGCTAGCACCAGGCAGTGGTACAGCCAAGGGGGCCTTTGCCAGAGGCCAAACAGATGGGGCCACCTGATCTTGAACTTTCAAGCTCCAAAACTGAGAAAAACAAAGCTCTTTTCTTTTCTAGTGAATATATTATACCAATGGAAAATGGACTAAGGGAACATCTGGAAAAATCTAGGAAGCATAGAGTTCAAGCGCCCAAATGAGATTATATATATATTTACACGTGAAAGCAGATTTTTTTTTGCAAAGTCAGGAAGTTTCATATCATTTGCCTGCTACAAGGTCTGAAGAATCAAGATAATTTGCTCTTCTCTGAAAATGATGCTACATTGCAAACTGTCACCCCTTCAGTGCTGTTTTTGATCATCTGTTTATACTGAAACCAAAGTTTTTCAAAAATGACATAATTGGGACACAGAGGAAACATGCTCTTTATCTTCTAGATTAGACTAATGGGGTATCAGAACAATTAGCTGAAGAGCATACTCATTTCCCCATCATCTGGTTCTTTTGAGTTTCTAACATCTGTCATGTAACTTGATTGACTTTTTTGACTGAATCAGGGGATATTTTTGGAGAGATCAAAGCATTACAAAGTCTTGAAAAATCTATGTTTCAAGTGGATTCTAGAAACACAGCGGTTCATAAGACCAACCCTGGATGGGAAGAGAACTGAAAGCCTGGTGGGGTTCAAGGTGTAGACCCTTGCCCAAGCCAGCCCTTCACTCTTCGTCTGTCTGACAATTTCACATAGATAGGGCAATCTTCTCTTGCAACAAGTCACAGAATAACTGCACACACAATAGCACTGACTGATTTTGTGTTTTTCTTCTACATGCAAATATCTCCATTTCATTCAACAGACCCACTACCTTGAAGATAACACAGGTAAAACAGCCAATGAAGAGCTACATTAAGTGTTCATCACCAATCAAAATGAGATGACATCTGCTGGAGTTCAGTACAGAATCTCAGACACTGTTGTTTTACACATATTTGTTGAAAGAAAGAACAGATAAATGCCAAATGTTCTTGTAACAATGCAAATAAACCTATGGTATTTGGCATTTTTTTAACACCACAGAATACTTCTATCAAATCCCTGGCCCTGAGCTGCATAATTATATGCTTCCAAACATGTCCACTTAGAAGTTTCAAAAATAATTACACAAGGGGCTGGAGCAGTGGCTCGGTGGTTATGGCACTTGCCTGGCATGCACAGGGATGTGGGTTCAAATTCCAGCACCACATACACAATGAAGTCTCAGAGCATTAAAAGCCACATGAATAACTAAATAAAACTTGATTCTGTTTTTTTTTCTCTCTCTCTCTCACTGTCCTTCTCTCTTTATAAAAAATTACACAAAAGAGAAATCTTGACTCTACCCATCCCCAAACTTGTCTCTTTCTTATCTTCAAAAATAACCTCCCAGTGCTCATATTTTAAAAACTGGGGATCATGGGGGTATCCCCTTTGCTGTCACAGTCCATGTCCAGCCTCTGCTCTTTGTTTTTTGCAGAATCTAAGAGACTCTCCGCATCTCCAATGCTGTCTCTCACTTGACCACTTTATCAGATCCCTACCTGGTCTCCCTACATCTGTGCTCACCTACCCTTCAGACCAGCTTCCAAAAAATAGCCAGAATGAGCTTTTCTAGGTACAAATGAAATCTTACTAGTACTCTGCTTAAATCCACCAGTCCTGCCCTGCTGCACGGAGGATCAGATCCAATCTCACCATCACGGTCTGTGAGACCCTGGGAGATTTGGATTCTTTCTCATCATCTTCCTCCCTTCCTCCCTGAGCTGTGTGTTCCTACAAAGCAGCACACTCGTCCTCTCCTTGTTCTTCCTTCTGCCTGGAACTTGTCTCCCACGTAGCTCATGCCTGCCTACTTGTCAATGTTCAGTTCCTGGGCCAAGTGTCACCTCCCTAGCGTTTTGTTGTTTTTTTTTCTGATAATGACTAAGCTAAAGAAATTGCTCCTTCCCTCCTGTACACTATCTGATTATCTTTTATTTTCTTCATAGCACTTAGTGCCAGCTACAATCATCTCATTTCCTCATTTACACGTTCACTGTCTTCTCTCACCAGAATGAAAGCCCCACAGAACCATCTACCTCGTTTACACCTGTCACATGCCCAGCATCTGTCACAGTGTCTGAGTAGATGCTCAATCAACGATGGTTCCACAAATAAGTCAATTAATGTGCTTTTTAAAATGTCTGAGCAGCCACCACGAACCAGAAACCACTTTCCTTCTGAGTGTACAAAGATGAGACAATTTCCATCCTTCTAGAGTTCACAATTATCCCTCAACCTGAAGGAAATGACTGGAATTTGCTGCTTTTCTGGAAAGGTCTAAAAGAGCAAGATCTAGCTCCTTCTCTCCTCCAGCACAGCCGGCGGGATTCCTAGAGTGCTGGTTGGGGGATTTTGATGCCTGGCAGTTAAGTCGCTGTTGCTCAATTATTCTCTTCCTCTTAAAGATGCAAACAGGAGGCTGGGTGGGCTCCGTGACTGAAGCCAGCTTTGGCAGATCTGGAGATGCCAATCCTCTCCAGTCCTCTAGGGCTGGGGAGGTGACACGTTCCAACCCTGTATTTCTGGAAGACAGAGCACGGCCCACGTTCTGAGGAGGGAAAGCATATTGTCAGTCTTCCCAAGAGCATTTTGCTCCCTGCAGGCAGTTGTGTGGATATCACATTTCCTTCTGGGAGTCTGTGGGAGGCCTCCCTGAGGGTGAGAAGTGCAAACACAGAGGGGTGCATTTGTTGCACAGAAGCTGACTCTGGGGTTCAGGTGTGTGATTTAAAATGCTGCCGGGGAGGCTGAGACAGGAGGATGGCAAGTTCAAGGCCAGCCTCAGCAACTTTGCAAGACCCTGTCTCAAAATAAATAAATAAATAAAAAGGGTTGGGGATGCGGCTCAGTGGTTAAACACCCCTGGGTTCAGTCACTGGTATTAAAAAAAAAAGTGCTTCAGGTAAATTTACAGTGCCATGAGCTCACACTTCTGATGAGGGAAAGGAATGAGAATGCCTACCAAACACGAGGACTCCCTGAGTAAGTCCCATCGTTCACAGCAGTGCCATGGGTTTGGGTGCCAAGCCCTCGTGTTAACTCCTCCAACATCTTCAACAAATGGCAGAGAGAAAGACCCTGATCCTGACCAGACCTCACCTGGAATCTGCATGGCCCAGTCAGTCCCTGCCTGTCTTTCCCGCCCTTCTTCCACCACGTTCCTCCTTGGCCACGCTCTGGTCTTGTAGGCCTCCTTTACCCCCTCAAACTTCTAGACCTCCTCCTGCATATGCTGTGCTATGGTTTAGCGATTAGGCCCCAAAAAACTCTTGTGTGAGACAGTGCATGAAAATTTAGAGGTCAAATGACTGGGTTATGAGAGCCTTAGCCCAAGCACTGACCTAATTCCCTGATAGGGAGCAAGTAGGGGTGGCTGAGGAAGTGGGTCCCTTTCGCTGTGCCTCGGGTACATATTTTGTATCTGGAGAGTGGAGTGTCCCTACTTCTGATCATCATGTGAGCTGCTTCCCTCCACCGCACTCTTCTGCCATGATGGTCTGCCTCACCTAGAGCCCCGAGGAATGGAGCCTCTGTCTGTGGACTGAGCCACTAAATAAACTTCTCCTCCTCTGAAATTGTTCTTGTCAGGGCTTTTAGTTGCCGCAGCAGCCAAGAAAACAAAAACACTGACTAAAACATCCTGCTTCCTCCATTCTAAATGTTCCTCCCTCTCTCCCCTCCCCACTTTACCTGGAGAACTTATGCATCCTTTACGCATCAAATTCAAGCATCAATTAAGGGAAACTACCTCTGCCCCCAAGTCCTCCTTCAGCCTCCATTTATAACTATACACTCATTCCTATGATCTTCACATCAACTTTGGTTTCCCTCAATCAGCTATATGCTGTGCCTTATTTACCATTACATCCCCAGCCCTAGCACACTGCCCACCCTCAGTGATTATTAAATGTAAGTAACTGCGCTATTTGTATAAAAGGGTGATGCATTACCAGCAAATACGTTCTCTGAAAACTATAGCTACTGACGAAAGAAAAGATTCAGCCTACTATGTGCTAAGCAGCTGTGAGGGTCATTCACTTTTTTTTTTTTTTTAAAGCAAAACATTGTCAGCTACTACCTTGTGCAAATAGGACAGGATTTGATTTCCTGTAATCTTGGGCTGAATGGGACTATATGACTTGCTTGGGCCTAGGAGTTGTGGGCTCAAGCACGGTGACCTTTCTAGGCTAGAACCTTCATGTCCTGGTGCCAGACTCTCTGGACCTTTCGTTTGCTCTGGCACTGTGGGAAGATCAATTTAAACGGGGGCTTCACCATTAGCCTGAATTGTAACCATTGTGAACGAAGGCTCTGTGTTAACCTCCAGTGGACACATAAAACAGAAGAGAAATAAATTCTTTTCTGTAAGTCATTAAGATTTGGGGTTATTTGTTACCACAGCATAATGAAGCATATCCTGACTGAAAAAGAGCTGAATCTGAACTTCTAAACTTTCTTGCTCAAAAAGTAATGCCAGCAACAATAAAAATAACGTATTTGTTGACAGTTACTATGCGTCTGGAATAGTTGGAATGGTATAAAGGGGAGATAGTTTAAATTTCAGTACGCAATAGAGAAATGAGACTTATAAAGGTCATGCAAATAGCGCAAAGTCAGCTTACTGGTAAGAGACAGGGCCTCATTCTGCTTTACTTCAAAGCGTGCATATTTGTTAATTATTTCTATCCATACTGTACATCAGATGTGTTGGATTGATAAGGGGGGGACTGAGGAGGATGAGGAAGAAGGGAGGGAGGGAGCGAGGGAGAATGCATGGTGGGAAGGAAGGAGACATTCAGAATGCTGTGTGTAGGGAGAAGACATGCTCTGCTCTGCTCTGCAAAGGGCCTTGGATCTTGGGATAGTGGGATAATTTTCCTCCAAGTGTTTTTGTTTTTAGTTTGTTTTTTGTTGTTTTTTTTTTTTTTTTTGTCTATAAGAAATCTACGCAGCCCCTTAAATGCAAGGTTGACTAGCAGACTTTATGGATGAATTTACTCTGTTTGGGAACAGAGTTTTACTTATGCCTACACAGCAATGGGGAACTTAGAAAATCCAAGCTCAGTATGCTCCAAGCTTTGGGTAGGTGAGCAAATTGATTCAGAGATCACCATATCACTCCATCCTAAAAGACTCAGCAAACTTTTTCTTGGCCTGCTATACAGCCTCTAGAAAGAGCTTTAATTTCTAAGCTGTTCTGCCAGTTTACAACATTGTCAATATTTACGTAGAGGAAACTTTCCAACTCAGATTCAAAAGAGAAACGCAGAAAAAAAATACATATGGGCTAAAGATGCAGCTCAGTGGTAGAGCTGTGTCCATCCTTGGCATGGCCCAGGGTTTAATCCCTAGCTCTGCAAAATCTCCTTATTTCTATTTAATAATAGCTATTTAATAATTTTACATGATAATAATTATTAGCACTGACTGTGTGTCAGGTATTATGCTATCAGCTTTATAAAAATTAATTTATTTAGTATTCAATGTACCTTGTGAAACTAGTACTATTTTTAATTTCCATTTTGTAAATAAGGAAACTGAGGTAGGGGAAGGTTAAGTCACCACAGAGACACTGAGCATCAGATCTGGGGGGGGGGGTCCAGTCTGCTTTGAAAACGCAATGCTACAACCACTAACACCAACCACGAGAATAGCACTGTAGTAGAAAAAAGTCAACAAGTATCAGCTGTGCGATGCTCAGAACTCTACTGAGGATGCACGCATCCCCTCGCTGAGTGCTCATGACACTGACGGGGGAGGAACTGTCATTAACCCAAAGGTAGGAGGCTGAGGCTTGGCGAGGTGAAGCATCTTGTCCAGAATTCTAAAATCCATACTCTAGCTAGAATAAATGAATTCTGGCACGGATGTGGAGAAAAAGGTACACTCATAACATTGTTGTTGGGAATGCAAATCAGAAGCAGCACTTTGGAAAGCAATATGGGGATTCCTCAAAAGAGCAGGATTCGAAGTACCACATGACCCAGCTATCCCACTCCTTGGTATTTCTCCAAAAGTACTAAAATCAGTATTCTGCAGTGATACAGGAACATCAATGTTTATAGCACTGCAATTCATAACAACCAAGTCATGGAACACCATGACTGTGCCCACCAACAGATGAATGCATTAAGAACAGACAGCTTATATAATAGTGGAGACCGGCTCAGCCATGAGAATGAAATGATGGCATCTGCTAGTAAACGATGGAAGCGGAGAACAGCATGCCAAGTGAAGTCAGCCAGCTCGGAAAGTCAAGCGTGCAATGTCCTCTCCTACGCAGAAACCAGAGCAAAATAAGGAAGGAAAAAAAGGTGGGGGAATGGAATGGAATATCGGAAGGTCAGTGGAGTAAAGGAGACTGTGGGGAAGGGATGAGGGAAGAGAAAGAGGAGGACGTGCAGACTGAATTTGGCAAAATTGTGCTATGTACAAGTATAAAGATACCACAGTGAATTCCACCTTTATGAGCATTTATAAAGTGCCAATTCAAAAAGTAATAAATAAATAGAAAAAAGTAGAGTAGAGGATGGGGAACAGGGGGAGGGAAAGAGGCGGCGCCGGGGACTGAAATGGAGCAGATTAAATCCCTTGCATGAGTGATTACATCAAAATGAAGCAGCGAACATACATAACTATATCGTATTAAAGAGAGCATTTAAAAACTTGGGACGTAGCAGCACCTGATTTACACGCAGGACGTCCAGTTCTAGAATGCCCACTGTGGCCTGTGCCACACAAGTACTCCACATGGAGTTGGGAACAGGGACTTGCTTCTGCCTTCCTCTCTGGGGAAAACGGCATTGCCCACGGGGCGAGGCCAGGATGGCAGGGGACCTCCAGGTGTCTGCAGACGTGGCAACCTCTGTTCAGAGTTCCAGGAGGCAGCCAGGTTTCTAAGGAGAACACCGATAGGGTGAAGGGTCACTTGTAAGCAGTTTCATAAATCAGGGCGTGAACACTGGTGAATATGGTCAAAGTAAGTGAGGGACATTCCAGGGTTGGCTGAGATCTGTGTCACATAGGTGGGGTCTGCAGCCAGAAACAGAGCTGTTCTGATTCTTTCCTAGACTCCTCTGCCTTTGGGGAAGTCTCTGTCACTGAAAGGAGGAACATCTCTCTAACATAAACAGCTTCTTTTCTGGTGACAGCTAAACTACGAACACCTGACAGCTTTCTCAAGTGGGACAGCGTGGCTGCCCAGGAAAGGATTCAGCCAGCACAGGGCTGTCAACCTCAGCAGCACTGGTGGTAGGCCTGGGCAATTCTTGGTCACGAGGACCTTTCTGCACACTCTGTGATGTTTAGCATCCCAGTCTTTATCCTCCGCCAGATGCCACGGCACCCCTCCCCGATCTCCAGTTTGAACCAAAAATTGACAAATGTTTAGGGGAGCAGGGAAGTGGTTCAAAATTGCCCCAGCTGAGAACCACTGCTTAGCAGTTTTAAGGATTTCATACCATATTAGGCTCCGAGGATGGTGAGGGGTGTAAGCCAGGGGAGTCTGGACCTTCAGGGAGCTCACAGGATCTAAGAGACCCATGATAACCACAGAATTCTGTGCAGAATTCTTCATGGAAAGGCTCCTAAGGACAAGCACAGTGCCCTTCAGCTGGGAACAAAAACGTTCCCAGACCTGGCTACCACGAGACAATTCATATCAGCTAGGTTTTTATCAAGAAAAGATGTTATATGTCACCAATGAATGCCAGGAGATTCTGCTGAACTTGAGTGTGACCAGGTTCTAAATCACCTTAAAAGGAGTTTTTCTCCAGCTCCAGGGACCTTGGTGACAGCCTGAAGGTTGGAGGAAAACAGAAAGAGCATGCCTAGCCTTCTCTGGGACCACGAGAGAGAAGGGGGGCTCACCTTGCCCTCAGAATATACATCAGCTAGACTCTACCAGGCCTTTGAACAAGCAAGCGGCTGTCAGCAGGACTCCGCAGGTCTGGGGATAATGTACTTGGATGTTTATCAAGACAAACAGAAAAAAATATCCACGGAGACCGAGACAAGGGAAAATATCTCCCTCTAAAAATAAACCTCATTTTAATTTCAAACTGGGTCAGTTTGGCTCGGGAATTATTGGAGAACTTGGCAGGGCCACTCAGGAGATGAAGTGGAACCCTTGCTAATTTAATTTGCATATGCTGCTTAAAATGCGGGCAGCCTGCTGCTCCGGTCAGGGCACTTCCCTGCAGGCTGGTGCCTGGCTGGCTTGCTTTCCTGCCTTTACTGGCTGTGGCTGAGAGGCAAGGTGGCAGGCTTTATTTGAGAGAGGTGCACAATTCATCCGGAGGCTTTGGAGAGCTTTTGCCTTGGGGGACCATGTTTCCAGGACAGGACAGAGGAAGGGCAATGGGTGGAGCGTGGTACAGGCTGGGCAGCCTCATGTGGAGACCACAGGACCCGGGGAGCTCTTGTCGCTGTGGCTTTCTGGCACTGTGAGATGAGACTGGAGCCAGCTGGTGCCCAGCATCTGCTTGACCTTGATGTATGTGCACTCAGGTTGGGGGCTCAGGAGCTTTATCAACAGGGGACAAAGGGAGAAAGGGAAGATGCTGCAGGAGGCCTGGGGTCCTCATTCTGCCCTCTGCCCTTGATTTGCCAGGACTCTGGGGACCATGCCCTCTCTTTATTCCCTCCTCCTTGATTTTTACCTCATCCACATACCTGCTGGCTTATCCCAGTGGCTTTCACCTGGATACCATTGCAAAGGTGTCTAACTCAGAAGTTCTCAGATTTGGGATTTTGTGGATTAAGAAATAATTTTATGGGGCTAGAACAGTGGCTCAGCAGTTACAGCACTTGCCTGGCATGTGTGAAGATGCAGGTTTGAATCCCAGTGCCATGTACACAATGAAGTTTCAGAGCAAAGAAAGCCACATGAAAAACTAAATAAAACTGATTGTTTCTTTCTCTCTCTCTCTCTCTCTGAAAAAGAAATAATTTATGGCTGGAGATGTAGCTCAGTGGTACAGTGCTTGCCCAGCATACCCAAGGCCCAGTGTTTCATCCCTAGCACCACAAACAAAACAAAACAACAAAGTAATTTAAGAATAAGCAAGCAGAGCCACAGACATGTTTGTTTCTGTCTCACTATTGCATGTAACAGAAGTGTGCATATAATAAGGCATTCTCAAAAGTGTACAACTGGAACCTCGGAGTGCACACATACATGGTGATGTGTATGTTACGCACCAGACACACACACAACCACACAGCTTTCGCCATCCTCACTGTGCAATGGCTTGGTGAAAATCCTCCAAGCACTGCCTGCAGTAGGGATTGTTGGATTTGGTCGCGCAGCAAAGGGAGCCCAGGTAGCTGAGGCAAGAGATCTGTATTTAGGAGTGGCATGATGGCTACTTTTGCAACTGTAGAACCACACCCCATGGTCAGGAGTGAGCAAATTTATAGGATCTCTGGCAGGAACACAGAAAAAACAACTGTTAGGGGCGGGGTTGGCATTCCTGTGCTTGCATCAGACCCCTATCTGCTACAGGCTGTCTCACTGGCCCTGTGGTGGGTGTGTGATGAAATGCTTGCTAGGGGGCAGTTCTAACAATGGTATGGGAAGTGGACAGGTTTGGAAAATGCATCTAAAGGTCACAGTTTTCTGAATGGGAAGCCTATCTCTTTTAGGGAGACAAAATCTAGGTTTGCAGATTAACCAAAATGGTGTTTATAAAGTCTAACAGGGATGAGCATCCTAACTCATTTTTCTGACTCTCATTCCTCTGTTTTTTTTTTCTACATGAAGCTTTCAAAAGACAGCTTCCTAAAAGGCAAATCTTATCATAACTCTACTGCTGAAAACCCACCATCTGCCCCTCCACCGTGTCCGGATAAGGTAAAACACAGTTGGGGAAACAAGAACGGCTCATTCAGGTTGCACAGGTAGTTCCTGGCTGAGTCTGAATTTGAACCAGAGGCATTAAGACCGCAGAGACATCGCACATATTGGAGGAATTCCACTCATCAGTCTTCACTCCTTTCCCACCTCTGTGGGCTACTAACCTTGGAATTCTCAATCTTTCCCCCCCAAACTCAACCTGGCTTTCTTTCTCCTGCTTCCTTTATTCAAACCTAAACTCTAACGGCAATATGTGCGGTGACGGGAATATTCTGTGTCTGTGCTGTCCAAGATGGTAGCCAACGGCCCCATGGGGTCAGTGTGACCAAGGAACTGAACGTCAATTTTCAGTACATTTTAATTTAAATAGCAGCATGCGACAAGAGCCTAAGGTATTGGAGAGTGCATGTCTAGACCTTTCTCTGTAAGTTCCATTCTTAACACTAACCAGGAGGCCAGATAAAAGATCCCACATGGGAAACACAGCATCTCAGAGCCAGAACCTCTGGGTTTGCACACTAACTGTAGCACTAATTTAGCTATGTCATCTTGCACAGGTGACTTAACAGCTCAGTGCTGCACTCTTCTGCACTGTTAAATCAGGGATGATAGTAGCACTGGATGATGACTAAATGAATTAATATGTGCAAAATACTTAGACACTGCCCAGCATATAAGCAGCACTGATGTGTCCCCTTTATTATTTACTTAATTCATACATACTATGAGTGAAGACCATGATTACCTTTGGACTAACTGCCAAAGACACCGGCCCTGGCCCCTGAATCAGGGATTTGGAGGTGCATGACAGACTGCATGACTGGCAGTAGTGGCAGCAGCAGCAGGTGTTTACTGACACATTCTACAGGATCTCATTTGATATCACTGATCTAGTAGGAGGTGTTATTATCACCACACCCCATTTTAAAGAGAAACAGAGGCACAGAGGCATAAGCAGCTTGTCCAATTGCTAGAAAGTGCCTGAGCCCAGATTCAACTGCTGGGCCTCAACACTGTGCCCAACTGCCTGCCCCCAGACCACTGAGAAGCGAGTCTGACATTGCTTTGATGCAGAATGCCACTCTGACTAAAGGCACAGAGGAAGGAGCAGGTAGCAGAGACCAGGGTGGGTATTTATAAAGCTCTACTCTTAGAAACTGAAGGATGGAGTCACTGTCTGCAGCTGTTTTGGGTAATGCTGGCCTGTCATGGACTGAACTCAGACAGAGGCCGCTTTGGGTCCACCCAGGGCCTTGTGAATTCACTCACTCAGCTGGAAGAATAATTATACCAATTTCCTTCATTGTTCTTTACTACATCAGTAATACATTTAAACCTCTTTTCCTGGATGGAAACTCTTGACTTTGCTCTACTGAAATGCAAAATAACTGTGGTTCTAGAAGGTCACATTCCTCCAAATAAATAAAAAAACAATCATGAGGTTCTCAGTGGACCAGGCCTTCACCACAAATATCAGAGGGACAGAGAATCTGACTCTTGCAATCAGGAGTCATGGACTCAGCACTCACTAAAGGCGTCACAGGATAATCACTGGACATAAGTGCACTTTACCAGCAAGGCTAATTTGCTATATCTTTAATTACAGGATCCAAGATGTTTCTGTTTCTAGTTATTCAAAGGACATGCACTGTCTTTAAGTGACTCATTAAGCATATTGATTAATGGCTATGATAAATAATAACAGATTCCAGCAGAAGTAAAATGGTAGCTAGCCCAAAGTAATTAACCCCTCTTCTTATTTTATCTCTTTCCTATAAACTAATAAACCCTAAAATAAAAACTCTCCTTCTTTCTTAACATCAGAGACAAAACACCCACAGGAGAGTCAAGTTTCTGCTCTATTCACAGATCTACCTGGCAATGCCAGGCATCTGGGAGAGATGTAGACTTAACGCAGGTTTTCGCAGGACTGCGTGACTGACCTCCTTCCCTTCCTCCGTTCCTTCCTTCCTTCTTCATGTCATTGCTCAAGGACAGCATATGAGAGGCTTATTTTGCAAATGAAAACGTAAAATAGCCAGTAAGAACCTTACTGAGAACAATGTTTACTAGTTTAAAAAAAAAACCAAACTCTCCAAAAAATCACTTGGAAAAACTGGCAATATCTATTGAATATCGAAGCTGAAAATAACATATATCATAATCCAGAACTACTCCTGGGTGACTACCAAAAGAAAGAAGAAATGAGTGCTAGCATACATCAAATAGCAGGCACGGGAGGGTTCAGAAGAGCTTCACTGACTGCAGTCCCAAACTGAAAACAGCCCAGATGCTCATCAATAGTAGGATACATAAATAAAGTTGGGTCTATTCACACACTGGAATACCACATAGTGACAAATGAGAATTAGCTACTGCTTATTGCAAAACATAAACATGCAGAAACATGCAGAGACACACAGTTGACCAAGAGAAGGCTGGCACAGGGCCTAAAATTGTACTTTATCATTTCATTTATGTATGGTGCCTCATTAGGGTGATAGGTAGCACATCAGTCTCACAACATCACTTAAATGAAGTTCAAAACTAGCAAAAGTAACCTGCTGGAACAGTTTCAGTGGGTAGGCAATCTTGGGGACAAGTTGGCTTCAGAGACCCAGTGCCCACCTTTTCTCTGGTATCACATAGACTGTTGTCTCCATAGCAATAGTCACAGACTCTAAAGTGTGGCATCTGCGCCAAAGGACACACTGTCAATCTCAACAGAGGCTGGGAGGGTGGTTAATGCCCTGATGAGGAGCTCCTGCCGAGACGTGGCGCTTCCTATACTTTTTCCCATTAGAAGGTCTTGCAAACCATAATACACGACGTCAGTAATGCACAATATTGATGGAGAGCCCCAGAGGCCTGTTGTAGCCATTTTCTGGAGCAACAGGACTGACATTCATTCCTTTTTCATCTGAGGGTCTGTGATTCATCGGGTGGGAACTAGACTCTGGAAGTGGAAATCCTGATGAAACTCCTCCTACCCCCAACAGCTGGTTTCCTTATTCCTGGAGAACGCTGGCTGGTGCTCTTGTTCTTTTTCTCTAAGTTCAGGGCAGCAGCAGGTTTGAGGGAACGGCACAAACTCAGTTCAACTGGAGCCTGCTCAGCTCTTGTCAGTGTAGCGGTGGGCATGTGCACGCTGTATCTTTTCATTATGAACATAATCAAGGGCAAGCAGGGCATTTTTGCTGTTTACATTTTTTTTTTTAAGACAGAGAGAGAGGGAACCAATTTTTAGTTTTTCATCTGGCCTTTGTTTCTCTGACACTTCGTTGTGTACGTGGTGCTGGGGTTTGAACCTGAGACCTTGCACATGCCAGGCAAGTGCCTGTGCCCGCTGAGCCAGAGCTCTAGCCCTGCTGTTTGCATCTTGCAGATGAGAGAGCTGAAGCGTGTTAAGTGAAGTCCTGCCCGAGGTCACCCGCTTGAATGGCAGCTGGAATTCCAATCCGGAAGTGTCTGCAGAATGCATACCACACCAGCTCTTTCCACTTGTCAAGGGTTGACCCCTTCCCAGACTGCTAGGGCGTGAGAGGTTCTATGTTCTTATTACCTGTTTACAACTTTTTAAGAGAAGTCTCTCTTAAATCTACTGCTTATATCACTTTTTCCTAAAATACATTCATTTAAATTCTTGGAAAAGATTTCAAACCCCAGCTTAAAGTTTTCTCTCGTCCTACTATATGCTCACATTTTTACCTTTCTACGTGAAAATAATTATTGCAGATCCCCAAATATGGCACAGAAAACTGGAGGTGGAGGTCGGAGAAAGACTTAGGACCCACTGTTATTTCATATACAAATGTCAAATATATATGTTCTCTCAGTGATAATAGCTTGGTGCTCTCTCTCTCTCTCTCTCTCTCTCTCTTATTTTTTAACTTTTGGTATTGGGGATTGAACCTAGGGATGCTTAACCACTTAGTCACATCCTTAGCCTTTTGTATTTTTTATTTTTTATTTTATTTTATTTTTTTCCACCTTTATTAGAAGTATATTGCGATACAGGATACAGATGAGGGGGAAACATTGTCAAAACTGTATTTTTTATTTTGAAAGAGGATCTCACTAAGTTGCTTAAGGCCTAAGTTGCTGAGGCTAATCTTAAACTTACGATCCTCCTGCCTCAGCCTCCCAAGTCACTGGGATTTACAGGTGTCCACCATGGAGCCTGGCTCATGTTATCTCATTTTAAAGGCTGTTTGAGAAAGTCTGACTGCTTGGGTTTAGACAGGCAAGTTCAACATCTTTCAGGTAACATTTTGGACCCTGGGAAGAGGAAAGTGAAATAAATCTTTTAGTCTCCTTTCTTTTTGAAACAAATATTATAAATGTAGAGTGAGACTGAAATCAGAAAGAGAAGTGTATGTTTAAGCAGCTTCATGCATCCATGAGTGTGGATAAATGTTTACTATTTGGAGCCAAATCTGCACACAATTCCTCCTAAAACCTACTGTGTAACCCTCGCTCTTAACCTCCCTCAGCGTCAGCGTTCTCATCTCTGAAACACAGATATCAATAGCAGTTATGTGCATGAGATAACACACATTTTAACAGTACCTACCATAAGTGTCAGTCATTTTTATTATTGCTTGCTTTATTAATTAACCCCCTGGCCTTAACATCTGGGCTGTAGAGACACTTCCATGTGTATCTAGGCCTACTTCACATGAGATGGTCACAGCATCCCAAAGCATTCACATTACTGAATTCACTACTTGGTTTTGATGTAGGAGCCTGCTTCCTTAGCGTGCAAATGGAAGTGGAGCTGAGTGCTGTCTCTAAGTGTCTGGAGACTAACTCTTATTTGCTTCTCTGAGCACGATCAGCCTGTGATGCAGTGACTGAAGGCACCCTTCCAAATCCTCCAAGAATGATGGAGTTCATTAAGAAAAGCATCAGGCAATGGAAGGAGTGCGCACACGCGGGTTTCCAGCTGAAACCACACACACACACACACACACACACACACACACACACACAGGTGCAGCGCGGGCCAGGGGCAGGCACCTTCTCCACCCATCCCGTGACGACAGGAAACAATTCTGCATGCGACCCAAGCTGATTTATAAAGTGAGTGCTAAGAGCTCAATCCTGAACGTCAGGGGGACCTCACATCCGCAACTTCTGAGCGATTGTAGCTGTGTGCTTGTAGGCAAGTTACATCAGTATTTTGTGTCTCTGTTTCCCAGTCTGTAAAATGAAAACAATGACACTGTTTACCTCATCGGGCTAAGTGTGAAAACGAAGTTATCTGACATGGAAGCCACATGATCCAGACTGCAGGCATTGCGGGCTTGATGCTGTTCTTGCTGCTGTTTCTGGAAGTGCGGTGTAGCCTTGTGCATCCTGACTTCAACACCTTCTCATTCTACATGGACACAGAAGCAAAACCTTTTTTGGGACAGTGGAGGACATTCGTCCTACTCTTTGCCCAGTATTTCTGGTCTCCTTGTGGTTGGGTGAGTCTACTTTTGACTAATGGCTTGTGAGAGCCGGTGATGGGAAACTGCTGAGAATGAATCTCTTAATGGCTGATTTGAGATACAGCAGAGCACTCCGTTCTCACTGGCTGGACAACTCGTGATGTAGGAAAAATGCTAGTGACTCCCATCAGTCTACGCCTCTGAACCGCCATAACATGGCCCCAAATGAACTCAGCACAGATGCCCACATCATCTCTCCCCTTTGAGTGAAGTCTGGACCTAGCGACTTGCTCTAACCAACAGGCACAGCAAAAGCCATGGTTTGTGCTTTCTGTGACTAAGTTGTAGACGAACATGGCCCTCTCTTGCCCCTGCAGCCTGCCATTTCAGAGTTCCGCGTGACAAGGAAACGCAAGCCTCAGTCCAGCAGTCCAGAAGCCCATGAGGAACTGAATCCTTGCAGCAACCAGGGAGAGACCTGGAATGCAGATCCAGCCCTGGCTGGGAGCACTGTGACTTGTGACTCTAGCTGACAACTCCCTCACAGCCTACAGAGACTGACCCACTGCCAAAGAAAGACTAATCTCTGACCCATATAAAACATTTGTTCTGTTTCAAATCTTAAATTCTGGCATAATGTGTTACATAGCAATAGATAATATAGCATCCATTCATTTACTTACTGATTCAGTTATTCAAAAACTATGAGATTTTCTGCAGGTCAGGTAATGGCCTAGGTGCTAAGGAAATAAACACTTCGTAGTCTCCTGATGATCACAAACTCACAGAGAGGCATGATGCACATGGGACCAAATGATGGGGCACTGGACTCTGCACTTCTCCAGTGGTTGCAATGCTTCATGGTGGAACCAAATAGAAGAGAGTATAACTTTGCCTCACATAGTCTGAGAGGGCAGGAAGTCAGAAAACTGAAGCCCAGGGAAGGTAAGATATTGCCCAGGGTCACAGCTCTTCTTATTTATTCTAGTCTGCTGCACTGTGACTGAAGGCATATTGTTTATCTCCATCTAAAATACGCAACTGCTTCTCTCTTATGCTTCTTGATAATCTAAAAACGAACAGGAGCTGAAATGCACTGTTTATTGCCAAGGTAAGATGAGCAGAGGGTTAATCAGGTTTTGGTGACAAAGATGAAATTTACATTTCTAATTAACTTTCAGAAATTAGAAATGAGACCACTTTGATCTAGCATATTGCTCTATGTGTATTTGCTCCTGGCTGAGGGTCAAGATATCTTTACACAAACAAAGACGCTAGTGCTGGGTAGAAAATGATCGAAACCAGGCATCAGGATGGAATCAGAGTAGCAATAAAAATCAGTTACACAGAAATGCTACCAATGCACTCAAGGACACTTGAGAGTTTGAGGAAACGTGCCTGAGAAATGAATTTTTATTTTGGGTTTGATTATTTGGCCAACCTGCAAACCTTGAAGGGAGCTAATTAAAATTAAAGCAAAATAATCTCTATCTAAAATACTTGCATTAATTTGTTGCTTTTGTTCAGAGCTCTTGTGCCTTTTCCCCCCAATTTCATGCCATATATCACATTCATAACTCAAATAGGCACGTAAAGATTTGTTTTCTTTTTCCTCTTTCTTTTCTTGATCTCCTCCCTTTGCATTGTGTAAGGCACACATTGATTTTGAAGTGTGTTTTATTTTTGAGGCATACGTAAAGTATGGATTTCAAGGCTGCAGCTTGCTGAACTTTCCTGTACGCACACTCAGGTTACTATCACCCACCTGGAGCATTCGGTGAATGGAAATGATCCACGCATGTGTGACTCATCCCAGCAACCACAAGCCAAGTGTGGCTACTGACTGCGAAGAATAAGCTGATACCCACCAATTCCCTCCCTTTGTCCTCACTTCAGATAACCATTCTTCCCGTTCTATCACTGTGGATTCGTTTTGTACTAATCCTGAATTTTATCTACATGAAATCACAGAATATCTTCTTTTCGGGGTTTGGCTCTTTTCTCTCAATAGCAGGTCTGTGAGATTCATCCTTTTTATTAAATGTAGCAATCCTTTCATATGATCATGCCACAATTTTATCCATTCCACTGTTGGTGAACATTCAGGTGCTTCTTATTTGGGGTTATTAGGAATGGCATGGCTAAAAATGTTCTTGTGCATATCTTTGGGTGGACAAAGGTAGAGATTTCTCTTGGGTGTATACCAAGCAGTGTTATAGCAGAGTCTTTGCCTCTGCACAGCTGTGTAGGAGACATCCAGCTGCTTGATCAAACAATTTTACTTTTGAACCTGGCTCTTTTTCAAGATTTTAATACTTACATTTCATGCAAGGGAATGAATCATTAACATGCACTCTGGCAATACCTAATAATTTTAGCATACAATAAACTCATGTCCCTGTAATTATTCTTCCAGGTGTGTTCCCTGGAGAAATTCTTGTACATGTGAACAAGGGGATGTGTATAATATTAATAACAGAATTTGTTTTGGTAGTAGCAAACCCAGCTGGAATTTCTTGATTGAATCAATAAGTGACAGTATAGCCGTAACAACATGTCACTTAGAAAATGAACATGTATCAGTATGAACGGATGTCTGCAATTTAATGGGGCTAAAAAGCAGGGGTAGAAAGCTGTTGTTTAATGCAATGTATGGAAAGAGTTAAAATAGTCAAAGCACTGCTATAGACCTTTCCGGGTACGTAGATAGGTAATAAAAGTACTGTATTTAAGAAATACAGGATACTACACAGTTCTACTCAGCTATTAGAAACAATGGTATTGCAGCCTTTGAAGGTAAATGGATGGCAATGGAAGAAATCAAGCTGAGTGAAATTAGCCAAACCTAGAGACTCAAGGTCAAATGTTTTTCCCTCATCTGTGGAAGCTAGAGCAAAACCCAGGCTTGGGTGAAAGGTCAAGCTCATGTATTAGACTCACCAATGTCAAAGCAACACATAATCTAAGGGAACCATAGATACATAGGGGGTAGGGAGGGAAAAGGTGGGAGGGAAGGGAGAGAGAGAGGGATAATAAGGAGGGGTCTATGGGGTTAATCAATAATGTAGTTTACCCTTTACTCCCCCGAAAAGCCAAATAATACTTATGCAATCATTTAATTCTGGAAAATGCACAAATATGTGTGTATGTGTATACATACACACACACATACATACATACATATGTATATACACACACACACATATACATACATATATCTCAGTAATGGAGCAAATATAGAAGAGTTAAGAGATTGGGGTGTAGATGATGTGGGGGTGATTCTGGAACAGGATCAGAGCATATTACATTGTTACTACATATGCATTTATGATTGTACAACAACACAACTCCTCAATAAAATAAAAAAAAGAAAGAAAAGAAACACAGGGAAGGGGTGAATGGCGAAAGCAGTAGGAGGATGCTCCAAACCTGAGCAAGGGTGAGGGAGTGGGGCTTCCACCACGCAGTTGACATGTGCGTACTATCTTGGGCAATGCACATGAAGGTGCTGGTGCCATTTGGTACACTTTGTACCATTTCACACGTCTTCAGCATTACTGAACAGTAACAAAAGATTCTGTGGAACTGGTATAAATTGCTAAAAATGGCGTCATATCTGTTCTTAGTTTCTTCTTCTCAGTGCCTGAATTCCTTGATTCCTCCAAAGTTTTACCTGGGGTTATGGTTTGGATCTGGAATGTCCCTGAACAAGCTCATGTGTCTACAGCACGTTTTCCAATGCAGTAAGGGTTGCAATTAGGACTTTGAGGCAAAGACTGGATCATGGTGGCTGTAACCTCATCAGTGGATTAATTGATTTGATAGATTAATTTTCTGAATTGATGATTGGGTGCTTACTGTAGGCAGGTGAGCTTGGTTGGAAGAGGCAGGTCACTGGGGGCATGGCACTGGAGACTCTATCTTGTCCTGGCTTCTCTCCCTTTCCCTCTCTCTATCTGATTCCTGGCTGCCATGAGCTGAGCCACATCCTTCCGCCATGACGTTTCTGCCTTGGAGCCAGCCAACCATAGACTAAACTTCTAAAACTCGAGAGCCAAAATAAGTTTTTCCTCCTCTAAACTGTTCTTCTCCAGTAATGTGGTCACAGAGACAAAAGCTGACTTAGACACTAGGCATAGGGCTGCAGAAGTGGCTCAGTGGTAGAGTGATTGCCTGGCACGTGTAAGGATCTGGGTTCGATCTCCAGCACACTTATGCAACTAAGTGGGGGAAAAACAAAAAAACAAATGAAAAGATAAAAAATAATTCTTTCTCTCTCTTAAAAAAGAAAAAAAGATGAAAGGTAGTCAAACTCATGTATTAGACCCAACAAAGGCATAGCAACACATAATCTAGGGCAACCATAGATAATAGGATGGGGAGGGGAGAGGGCTTTGGTGGGGGGAGGGGAGAGGGAGGGAAAAATAGGGAGGGATCTAGGGAGACAATCAACAATGTAGCATACTCTTTACCCCCTGAGAATCCACATAATGCTTATGCAATCATTTAATTCCGGAAAATCCACCATCTAAGCATTTATATTGCTCGTTGGGTGAAATACAGAAGAGTCAGGAGACTGGAGTGTGGGTGATGTGGGGTGACTCTGGTTTAAGGACATGTGCACATCAGTATTTATGTGGTTACCCAGCTGGAGACTACTTCTCAGGTTTCTTTGTAAAGAGATTTGATTGTGGAACTGAGTTCCAATGGGATCTGTATGGAGATAAGCACAACTTCTGTGTTATAACCTTAAAAAGCAGCAGCTTGCTCATCCCACCCTCCTCCTTTCTTCTTATGGAGGAAGTGGGACAGCTTCAGTCAAATGTAACACCTTTGAAGACGACCACAGCACTTTGGGTCTCTTAACTGTGGTGACAGAGACTGTACCCCACTGACACAGCCAGCTGGATCATTCAGTACGATCTAGCCTCCCGCTGACTACTGCAAAGGGGTACTGGCTTCACAGACGTGGCGCTGGAAGGCAGCAAGGGTTCTGATGAGGAGGTTGACGTGCCAGGTTCTAGCTCTAAGTCTGCCACCAGCGTGACTTTGTGTCATTCCTTTGCCTGGGTACCATTTCCCTTACTGTAAGGGGAAATGGGAAAATGTCATCTTGCCCCACTGGGGAATGATAAAGATCAAATATAATGGTTCCAACTGCCTAACCTGGAAAAGACCAAAGTTTCAGAACAAAGTACATGATCTGAGATTTCTATAAAACCTTACTTTTCAACAAAATTTAAAAAACTAGGGCCTGTCATTAATAAATGGCCCAAACAAGTATCTAAAAGACTATCTAGTAGGTAAGATAACTACAGAGTAAATCTTAAACACAAATCGGCCCTCTGGGGATAGTTTATAGGTAAGTTACCTTGGAGAAAAATTCATGGAGTAAACATTGTTCTCATTTCCCGCATAAGCATTCCTACTACATTAATTCTACAACTTCCTATCTCATTCCACGAAAGAAACAAATACTAAGAATAAAACTACGAAAGGTGTTGAAAGCGGTTACACAGGAAAAATTGTCTTTTTTTTTTCTTTAAAGCTACACTGAGGATGAATGGGAAGGAGGAATAAGAAATGAACCTTATTTCTTTCTGGTACACTCCTTGTGATATACTGTATAGCTGACAATTGCAGAAATCCAAGGACCAGGGAAAACAATTCCAACTACAGACTTATCAAGCTTTAACATCCAAGTGAGTTAGCTGCATAAGCTTCCCCAAGCATTTCTTGTCTCTTCTGTTTTTTCCTCTCCTGGGCAAAGCAGAATATGTCAGCTTCTGCCTCATCAACCTTTAGTGACCTCTCCTCACCCTTGGGATAAATCCCAGCTCCTGTGTTGGGGGTGATCTGTCCTAGGCCCATCCCTCTGAATGTGCCTCCTATCAGCTCTGCTAGTCTCTGTGCCCACTGTGACCTGCTTTCATCCCTAGTTCTTTAAACCAAGCTCACTGCTTTTTATCAAAAGTCATTCACTCCTGTGGGCCTGAGCTTAGGACTCACTATCTCCTGAGAGACTTCTCTGCCCACGTTATCTAGACTACCACTGTTATCCTCTGCCCTCTCTCTTTGCTGTGATTTCTTTAAAGCCCTTATCTCCCTTGATAAGACAGGGTGTATTTGTTTATGTTTTGCTGGACTCTGACCCATTAAGCTTGGAGATTTTGCTGACACATTGCAGGCTGGATCCCCAGCTCCCAGGCAGGACACTGCCTGGCATGTGAGAGACTCAGATCATAGTGAATAACACACGAGTGAACGCTGTTTTGCACCTATGGGTGCAGACAGTCGTGTACACCTAACTTCCTCTCACTTCCCTTTTCTGTGAGGCTTTTCTTCTTTTATTGTAACCAAGACAATATTTTAAGACATTAAAGCAAAGCCTGCCCATCTCACGGTGAGATACTGAAGTGACTAATGCTTCTCAATGACAAAAAGATTAGAGAGAAAATATGTTCTTTTCTCTGCAAGTCCTTTGAAATGATGAGAACAAGCTGGTGACTCTAAAACATGGACAATTAAAAGCACTATTGAATTTATTATTCTACATTTCCTGAGAGTTTCCTAAGAACAGAAATATTTCTACATTTAAAAATTTTAATTCTTGGGGCTGGAATGGTGGCTCAGAAGTTGGAGTGCTTGCCTGGCATCCACAAGGACCTGGGTTCAAACCCCAGCACCACATACACAACTAAGTGTCAGGGAAACAAAGGCCAGATGAATAAATAAATAAAATTGATACTCTCTTTTTCTCTCTCTCCCTCCCCCGCACTTTAAAAATTTTTTCTTCTTTTTATTAGGAGAGATCAATGACCTTTGGACCTGAATTCTTCGTTATAATGTATTTCTTTATTTTTTTTTTTTGCTCTTTCAATAAAAATGTAGTTTCCTAATAAAACTTTGCTTGTTTTCTAAAAG
Source organism: Aplodontia rufa (assembly GCA_004027875.1). Classification (NCBI taxonomy): domain Eukaryota; kingdom Metazoa; phylum Chordata; class Mammalia; order Rodentia; family Aplodontiidae; genus Aplodontia; species Aplodontia rufa. Next base: position 48,884 of record PVKS010010826.1, read on the forward strand.
AAATTGATAAAATAAGTTCAGTATATTCAGTTGCCCCTCTGTATCCACAGTTCAAAACCTCTGGATCCAACCAACAGGGGACTGAAATATTAGAGGAAAAATAGTGTCTATACTGAAAATGTACAGAATTTTTTCTTATTATTGTTCTCTAAACAATACAATATAATGACTATTCACACAGCACTTACATTGTGTTTGGTACCAGAAGTAATCCAGAGATGATTTATTGTACATGGGAGGATGTTCCCAGTTACATGCAAATACTATGGTTTCTCATACAAGTGACTGGAGCATCTGTGGGGCTGGGTGTCCGCCGGGGACCCTGAACACCATTGCTGCTGACAACAGTATTAGCTTTAAACAGGTGTATACTGGGGTGGGCCAACCATCATCATGAACTGAGGCAGATTCCACAGTGACCATGACCCTTCGTGCCGACTGTAGCCCTACATTATGAACTGATAACTCCTCCTGTCACGAGATGCTGGAGATGGGCTCTGGTGCCCCCTCGTGAATCACCGCTGGCTAGTAAGGCCCTGTGCTGGGAGAATCCGATGGAAGTGATAGAGCAACCATTCTGTGCTGAGAAGCCCGGAGCCTTTGCGCCCTTCCATCCTTTCCCTTAGAATGCTGTCTGGTGGCCATGGGAAGAAGTCCAGGGTGTGGGATGAGCCCAGATGAATTTATCCCACTTCAGCCTGTAGTGATCCGATCCCCAAGCAGAACAAAGCTTCCTACCAAACCCAGAGCTGACAGCAAACACACATGAGCCCCACCAAGACCTGAAGAACCATCCAGTTTGTTTGTAGTCTTATGAGCAATAACAGATATTTCTTGTTTTAGACTACTGAGATTGAGGTAGTTTATTACCAAGAAATAGCTAACTAACAGACATTGTCACAACAGTAAAATAAACACATTCCCTATAAAGGCAAGGACTTTGAAGCTTTGTAGTGATTTGTTAAATCTCCTTGGTGTCCCCATGGATTTCAGACTTCCTGTTCACTTGACCAGTTCCCAAATCTATTAGGATTTCACACTTATTCTTAAAGAATAAGGAAAATCATCAACCTTGAGTTCTCAAATGTTTGTCTCAACCAATCTACCTTCTTCCTTCCAATTTCATACAATAAGCCTTTTAAAGTAACATTGATCAGCACTGATGCCAGGAATTGAGCACATCAACATAGTTCAGAAAAACAGACAATTTAGGTTGAATGCAGAGATTGAGAGGCAAACAAAGGGATTCTGGATTGAGACAGTTGCCACAGTGAAGAGAGGTTAACAGTTAACATTACCAGCCCCTGCTACCATTATGATTATACCTCTATCTTACCAGTAATCTGCTATTTATAATGTATACTTATCATATGTATTAGTCAGCTATTGCCACAATAATGCTGGATAACAAAGCACCCTTGAACTCTGATTTACGCTAAAACGTGATTATTATCATGTTCATGGGGTTCTGCTGATCCAGACTGAACATAGGCTTTAGACTGTAGGCTGGCTGACTTGTTTTCAGCCTGTGGGTTCAGGTAGGTGTGTTTCATGTGTATCATACTGAGACCCAGGCCACAGGGGTAACAAACACCTGGGGCATGATCTTGGGAGATCACAAAGTGAGAAGGCAGCAAGACCACAGGCATTCTGCTTTCTGTTGACAGCCCACTGAGAAAGCAAACGCAACAGACAGACTCCAAGTCAAGAGATGAAGAAGCCTACTACATGCCCCAAAGGCCATGGCGGTGTTCAACTTTAATTCAGCAGAGTGAAGAACTGAGATCAGTTGTTCAATCACATTATATTCATGATAAAATTTATTTTCTGCTCTAGTCCCTCATTGGGCAGAAAGGACAAAAGATACCTCATATAATCTTTCTTCCGTTGGTCCAAACCATCTCCTCCTCATTCAACTCCAACTTGGCTATGCCCTGTGGTGCAGCTACTGAGCAATCAAACCCCACCATTATGTGAGATCTCCAAAGCCGTACAGATATTGAATCTAACACCTCTGTGCTTCCACCCCTACTGTGCCCATTAACATTGTCAATAACTATCACTGTCAATGACTATTTCATGGAGAAGTTAACTAACTTGCTAAAGGTTTCATATAGAAGAAACTACTGTTCAGAATACAAAGTCATTCCGTGAAAGAGTACATGGACAATTACAATACACAGTGGTCAGGTGAATCTACTCTTTCACAGACTGACTTTGTATTCTGGATGACTTTGTTTATAGTATCAGTTCCTTCCTTCAAATCACAAGGCAAAAACCTTGTGTCCTATTCTTCAGATTGTCCCCTGGCACAATGGGATTGTTTGATTTCAACAACTGACAACAGAGAACCAGACCAACCTTATACATCATTGCTTATCAAAATGGAATTTTCTCAAGACATGGGAATTAAATTAATTGATGGGAGCTGACAATAACTAGCACCACTCACTTGTTAGGTGGGTATTTTTCCCATTTTACAAGTGCAGAAAATTCGGGTCAGTGAAGTTAACTGACTGACTCATGTTCATAAAGAAAGTGGCAGACTTAGAATATAAACCCAAAGCTCTGCACCTTTAGGTATTTTATTATTTAAATTCTACTTTATTTTTAGATTAATTCACAACAATTGTACATGTTTGAGGGATGCAGTGTGATATTTCAATACATGTACATAATATGTACTGATCCAATCTGGGCAATCAGCCTTTCCATTGCCTCTTGTTATGATTTCGATATGAGGTGTCCCCCAAAAGCTCATGTGTGAGACAATGCACAAATATTCAGAGGTGAATGGTTAGAATATGGGACCTATACCCCAATAAGTAGATTAGTCCATTTGATGGATTAATAATCTGAATGGTTAATGAGTGGACAATGTAAGCAGGCAGGGTGTGGCTGGAGGGAGTAGGTCACTAGGAGTGAGTCCTTGGGGATTATATTATCTCTAGCTCCTTGCACTACGCTCTCTCTGCTTCCTGGCTATCACAAACTGAGCTCTTTCCTCTGCTATGCTCTTCGGCCATGATGTTCGGCTTCATCTTGGCCCCAGAGCAATGGAGGTGGCCAAGCATGGACGGAACCTCTGAAATTATGAACCCAAATAAACTTTTCTAAATTGTTCTTGTCAGGTCTTTAAGTCACAGAAATGAAAAGCTGACTAACACACCTTTTCATTGCTTTATGCTGGGGTCTCTTTTTCTTTCTTTCTGTTTTTTTCAGGGCTGAGGTCTGAACTCGGGGCCTTGCGCATGCTAGGCAAGCGCTCTGCCACTGAGCTAAATCCCCAACCCCTGGGGTCTCTTTTTCTAACTACTGATATTCAAAGTTTAATTGTGCAATTTGAGTGTTATAATTATTCTGATGGTTCTTGTATGAAATTCTAGAGATCAACTTTTAGTAAATCCCTAAACATGGACCAAGTCTTAACTCAAGTGGCAATAACAACAAATGATATGGACAGCTTATATTTAAAAAAAATATATATATATATGTGATACTAATTTAACATTACTTTAGTACCTTCATAATAAGGCACATCTGTTATTATCTGTTATTATCTCCAATTTACATACAAACACACTAATGCTTAGGGAAGAGAATTATTCTAGATCTATGGTAGTAGGGAGCATAGTCCATAACAAGGCTACTTAATAAAAGTCTGACAAAACATACTTGGCTTCGGTGCTACACAATGACTCTGACTTCAGTTCTAAGATTATAAATAACCATCGCTTTCCACTGTTCACAGAATGCATGAGCTAAGTTTTATGTTAAAACTTTTTGGTAAGTTTTAACGTCCCCCTCATCTGTATCCTGTATCGCAATATACTTCTAATAAAGGTGGGAAAAAAAAAGTTTTAACGTAACGAAAAGGTAAGATCTTTCATCTATAGAGTAATTTTTTGAAAAATAACTGTTGCTGTTATGATGTGGTATTTATTTAATTCAGGGGTTGACAAACTACAGGACTTGGGTCAGTTGTGCCAACTGCCTGTTTTTATAAATAAAGTTTTATTAAAACACATCGTGTCGCTATATTTTTATATTGCCTATGGTTGCTTTTTGCTACAGTGACAGATTAAGTAGTTGTTGTAAAGATGACAGGGTCCATAAAGTTGAAAATATTTACTAACCTCTGATTTAATTATTAACTTAAAAACTTTGTGATTTTGATTTTCTTGCATGATTTTCAAGATATTTTTTCTCAAAAGAGCAATTGCATTTTCAATTCTGAGGTCACTGGGCCCTGCTAGAATTATATAGGGAAACATAAAGTAGCCATATTTTTAGGTCTTTCAATACTGGATCACACACAAGTAATGACTGGAGGAAAAACAAGCATTTCCTATCCTTCGATCATCTTTTCAACACAGTGGGGCTTTGTTAAAAATGTTTAAATAGTTAAATCTGGAAATGCATGCACTGATATTTAGAGCCTACATGAGTGCAGCAAATGAATGTAAGCAGTCTCTATTGAACAGGCACATCCATTAAAATCATAGTTAGCACAGAAGTCAGTCCTCAACTGCCTTTGGCCATCAATGAATTTTAGGGAAAAAAGATGAGCAAGCTATAGGAAAAAAGACTCAAAAAATTTAGTAAGACACACACACACACCCCTATCTTCCTAGAGTATAGATGGGATCAACAAATCTTCTTAACCTCCCAAATCTTTCCTATCTAGATATACGACTTGTGTAACTATAGAAAACAGAAACCAGTGCTTTCAGCAACTGAGTTTAAGAGTGCTCTTTGGAATCATGTAGTCTTGAGTTCAAACCCCCGCTCTGCTGATGAATGGCAATTTGACCTTAGAAATATTGTCTACCTTTTCTCCCTCTCTAGTTTCTCTTTAGCATATTTATTAAAATGTGGATTGCTATGATTTGGATATGAGGTGTCTACAAAAGCTCCAGGGTTAATGCAGGAATATTCATAGGTGAAATGATTGGATTATGAGAGTTGCAATCTAATCAGTCCATCCTAGTTTGAATGGGGGCCTCCTGGGTAATAACTGGAGGCAGGTGGGGCATGGCTGGAGAAGGTGGGCTACTGGGGGGACATGCTTTGGAAGGGTGCATCTTCCCTGCAGCCTCTTCCCCTTCCATCTCTGTTTCCCGGACACCAAGGGCAGAGTAGTGCTCCTCCACCACGCCCTGTCTCACTTTGGGCTCAGAACAATGGAGTCAGCCCACCAGGGACTAAACCTCTAGAACCAGGACCCCAAATAAACTTTTCCTCCTCTAAGTTGCTCTTGTTGGGAATTTTGGTCACAGTGATCAAAAGGTGATAAACACATGGGTAACATGTCTACCTTACACACTTGTAGGGATTTTGTATAAATGTGCATGTGTGTATGCATGTATGTATGTTACTAAACTTAGTGCCTGGCACGCAGTAAATGCTTGATATTTGGTATTATTACTGTTCATGCTGGAAGTCAGAACATAGACATGTGACCTTCACTCACTGAATCCACCATAAAACAAAACTAATGTATTTTACTCTTCTTTTCAGAAAGAATTAAAATAAAAAAGGGTGAACAATAAAATTTAACCAGTATACTACCCTGTTTTCCCCAAAGTTCTGCTAATTCTAGGTCTCAGTTATTAAAGAAGCAGGAAGGCTGCTTGTTGGAAGAAGGAGATATCTTTAAATCATCACTGTGGGAAAGTCTGGGTTGGCGAAACATGTCAGAAGGCTGGTAAAATATTTCTGTTTGCAAGTTTGTGCTCGATGACTTATAATAGCTTTCATTTGGTAAAAGGTGGAAAAAAAGTAGAAAATACTACTTCTGAATGTCCTTTTCTGAAAGGACACTTCTTTAATACCTCTGATTACAATTCCGTGCTTCTATATGTACAAAAAAAATTGAGTAAACAAAAATATTTACGGCACCATATTTTGGCAACAAAGGAAAGAGACTGAATTGCTGAAATATCTATATCAGTTTTGAAGGTTACAGAGAAAAATGCCCAATTCCCTGCACATCAGGTGCAGTCTACCCACTGTCATTCAATTTCAATTCTCCGTTGCTGTTAGTCTCTCAGTAACAGCAGGCACCATCAGAAATATCTCACTGTGTGTTCTAGGAACAACTGATAGAGAAGTAAGAAAAATCACGAGGAGATCACCAGAAAATTATTGCTCTGGGAAATTAAATGCAGCTGCCTGGCCCTGTACTCCCCATATCACTGATGACTTTGATTTTTTCCCTACTAACCGAGTAGAACATGTTCTTTGGGCTTATACAATTTGACCTCTTTTCATACTCCAAGAATGCCGAAATTAGAGTACACATGACATGCAAAGTTATTCAAAACTAAAACTCCATGAAATAGCATGGAAGTGTTACAGGTAGTGTATGACTTTGTAAAGACAAGATTTAATTTCTCTTCCTTTTCAGTCAAGCACATGATGATAGGGACAGGTTAAGTGTAACCAGAAGTAGAGTCTACCCTGGAAGAACACTGTAACGCTCAGGTGAGATCCACGTTATAAAACTGGAGAAACCGGCAGGTGGATTGAGGTCACAGACTGACAGGTGTGTTCTATTGTTACATTCTGCCCACCTTGGGAAAAATGGGTAAACATACACCTTGTGTAATGTGGGCATTTAATCCCTGGAGCTCATAAATGGCTTAGCCTCTGCATTCACTGACTTAGTAAATATTTAATTGTGCATCTATTTTGTGCCAGATGATATACTGAGTGTTGGTCGATGCTGTGGTGAATACAACAGACATGGTTCTTGCTCTTAAAGAAATAGTGAGCATGTAGAAATATACTACCATGAAGCCCCACTACCCTATATCATTAATATGCACCAACAAAAGAAGAAAGGAAAGAAATAGACTAGAGGAGACTGACAGTAAGGGAGTTAAATAAGCAAGGTAATTTCGGTCTGTACCAAATGCTATCATATCAAACTCGGATCGGTTTCAGAAACGCAAACAAAAAGCACATGGTAAGGGAGCTTCTCTGAAATGCTTAGGTTTAAATTGAGACCTGAAGAAGCAAGCCACCCGGGCACCTGTGGCAGAAAAACCTTCAAGTGATCCCTGGTGAGTTATACCCTATGATGGTCCCTCCCTTGAGTATGGGCAGAACCTATAACCTAATTCTAATCAATAGTACACGATAAGAATGAACATAAGATTTTGCAGATGTAAACTTCTTAATCACTCGATTTTCAACTGATTCACAGGGAGGTTATCCTAATGGCCTGTCTTTATCAGGTGATCCTGTTAAGACAGGGTCCCAAAATCAGAGATCTAAATACCAGTCTCTCTCTCTGTTGCCGAATCTGAGGAATTCTACAGCTGCAAGACTATCAGGTACTAAGGACCGAGCTCAGATGTGGGTCCCTTCCCGCAGAGGATGCAACCTGGAGGGCCGGCACCTTAATCCCAGTCATGTGAGACCCTGAGCAGAAAATCCAGCTAAATCACATCTGCACTTCTGAACTAGAAAAACTGTGAGGTTTAATCATGGGAGATAATAAATGCATATTCTTTCAAGCTGTAACTGTGTGGTAACTTGTTACTCAGCAATTTAAAAAAAATGCAGTAGTCCAAGGGGACAACACTCACAAATTCACCTGGAGGTAAGAGGTGGGCAAGGAAGACGACAGCCAGGAGCCACACCATGGACTCTTCCAGAACAAATGAAGACACTGCAGTCCCTGGCATACTACACATGATGCCACGTGCACAGGAAGTGCTTAAAACAGCTGTTGAATGAATGAGTAATGAAAGTATGTTTCTACATAAGTGCCATGACCACGCCCCTTTCCCAGATTATAAAATGTCTTCAACAGTTGTTTACTGAAAAACCATTACATACAAAGACTGTATCATTGTCACGGAGCCAAGAAAAGTGATTACAAAAAAGAATCTGGCCCAAGAAGCAAATTTTCAAACAACAGACCTTTCGGGAACTTCTGAAGCAGGAAAAGGCTTCGTTGTTATATGGAGATTAAGGACTCTGTAATGAGGTATGATACCACCCAGCAATCCGGGTCCCAGCTGAAAGCCTGGTAATTTGAGGTTTCTCTTCAGAGTCTAATAAACGGTCTGAAAACCTGTCAAGTGCTAATCAAGTCCAAGCAAGATGGCACTGTAATAAGACAACCGCATCACCAAAGGCCACGCTGATGTTGATGGTCTAGAGGGAGGGAAATGAAATGTCAAGAAAACTAGCAGCTCAGTCACGATGAAGAATTCAATACTGAAAATGCACAGGTGTTCCTGGACAGGGAGCTCACGTTCCATGTGTCCAGTCAAGTCTTTCAGGAATCTGAAAACACTCAGAGATTCAGAGGGGACAACACTGTCGCATCCTAATAGCTGTCATCCCTATGGCCATTGAGTGGTGACCACAGAAGGCTAGAGGCCCACTGCTGGTAGTCACAGGAGCTGAGCGTGATCAATCAGGAAGCACGTTTTCAAAGGACTGAAATGAAACTCAAGGAAATAATGGACTTCCCCAGCTCACGCTCAACCACCACCTTCAACATCAGCTAGGTTTCTTCACTCAGAAGTGTTTCTTTGAACTTAGAAAGACGTGACAATCTAGGCTCGCCTCTTCCTAAAGCGTACCTCCACTATGTTTTTCTAAGGGAATATCCATACATTTCAGAAAGAGGCAATTAAAGATAGCCTGTGTCATTAAGCAGAGGAATGGGAAGCAGCAAACATGGTATCAAACCAACAGCAAACTTGGAGGTCACTTAAGGGGAAGCAGAGAGATGGTGCATCTTAGAAATGCTTTTAAACATCACAGCATCATTATCATCAACATCATTTCACGAAGATGAAAAGCAGGACTGCTAATTTTTCAGATGATGCAACTCATCTTAAAGAGATAACCTTTTTTTTCTTTTTTTTGAGTTGGCTTTAGAATACAACTTGAAAGCTCGAGGAGCTACGTAATTAACTGCTTCCTCCCAAGGGCCTAAGAAAAAGAAAAACAACACTGATTTCATAATGAGTTGCCAAATATTTTACACTGGATGTTGCTTTGAGTATGAGTAACTTGTTCTGAGCGGTTGATCCATACATTCTCAAATACACAAAACAGACATAAAAAAATTCCGCATGTACGTGGGAAGACATTTGTTAAGACCTCTTGCTTTTCTCTCATGTTCTGACAGACACAATCCGCGATGCAACAGACAACTGATGTAATCGTGCTTTGATAAGTGTCATTTCTCATTTGAAATGAGAATGGCAGTTACTGGCAGGTCCCTGGGAGGAGAGATCATGGGAACTTTCCAAAGTAGCACCAGAAATGAGATCACAGCTTCCCCTAGGACACAACATGCATAAAAGGAACACATTATGTACATTTTTGGGAGGACCTAGGAATTTCTTTGTCTTATATGGAGAAGAGAGAGCAGGAAATATAAAAATAAGAAATAATTGAGGCAGGGTGAGGATGAAACCTCTATGATGTCACTTTCTTACACTCACTCATGTGAGGTATGATGTCATTTTCTTACACTCACTCATGTGAGCTGACAGGAGTTTGGTAGATCTGAGTGCAGTGAAGGAGAAAGCAAGGCAGTGAATCTCTAATTTCTGATACCTGATAATAGGATGTGAGGTACACAGTATGTCCATATTCAGGCTGTCAGTAGGGGAAAAGAAGGAAGGTAGTTTATACCTACGCTTTGCTGTCTGGCTGTGCAGATTTTATGTGAAAGGTTCTGTGATCAGTGTGGGGCTTTCTTGGGACACAGTAGCAGAGAGCTCTGCTCCACCAACTTCCGCACATCAGGGCTCTGGCTGCATGTTGTTGGTGCTCTGAAATGATCTAAGAGGACCAACTAATGAAGAACTTCTATGTTA
>PVKS010010827.1:0-58758 GCA_004027875.1 Aplodontia rufa
CGATGTCATTCCTCCACGAACTACCCATTTAACGCATGAGTTCTTCTGGGGGAAACTGCAACAGGTGAAACCCAAGGTGGTCATCCATGATCTGGCTTTTCCCCTCGATAACAAAGTTTATATCCATTGATTGCTAATGTTTTGATAATGTTTCCCCCTCAACTGTATTTCTATATTCTTCTAATAAAAAATAAATAAATAAAAATAAAAAAGAACAATCATAGCAGTATTGAAAAAATAAAATAAAATAAAGTTGCCCGTAACTAGAGTTTGTCACCTTGAGAGGTATGTTAAGAAGCAGCACCTCTGAAATTCCTCCGAAAAAAAGATTCAGCTGCCATCCAACAAGTTTAGTTTGTGCCTGTTTCTCATGGGTAAGCCTCATTATTTATCCCTGACCTTTGAATCAGCTCCTTGGGATCCCCTCAGACCTTAGTCCTTGATCATCAAAGCGCGTGATGACATGGTGCCACGGGGGCTTGTCTTTAATGTTCCTGCCTTTGATGCCACAGCTAGGATTCAGAGTCTCCTGCCTGTTCCATGAAGCATAGTGAGTTGTCAAGGACAGTGTGGTGTGGATCAGGGGAGGGGAGGTGTCTTAAGTAATAATGAAAGAGCTTAACAATGGTTGCTTTGAAAAAAGTCTCCCGTAAAACAAAATAAAACAACACACACACACACACACTCGAAATAGATACAAGGATCTCATTCCATGCTCAGCTTTACCACTTATTAGCACTCCTGTAGGGTTGTAGCCTTATCTTGGGCAGAAGGAAGGGAGCGTAATCAGCACAGGGGGAGGTCTCAGCTGACAGGATTTTTTTGGAGGGGATTGTGTTCTTCTGTTTTAGTCAGATTTTTCATTGCTATGACCAAAAGACCTGACAAGATCAATTTTAAAGAGGTAATGTTTTGGGGGGCTGGCAGTTTCAGAAGTCTCAGACCATAGACAGTGGGCTCCATTCCTCTGGTGGAACTGTGTAGTAGATGTAGCGTCTCAGGACATGATGATCAGGAAGCAGAGAGAGAGCGCCTCTCATTGACAAAATATAAACCCCAAAGGCACACCCCTATCCCACGTCTTCCAGCCATACCCAAACTGGGTATTTAATCCCTCTTAGGGGATTAATTCACTAACTGGGTTAAGGCTCTCATAACCCAATCATTTCACCTCTAAACCTTCTTGCATTGTCTCACCTGTGAGTTTATGGGGGATACCTCATATCCAAACCAAAACACCTTCCAACCTCCTTGTTTCCCCTGTGGACCTTTTCCCCAGCTCACCCAACAATCTCCACCCAAATCTTTGATTCATTGCAAGTTAGAAAAAACCCAGAGCAACCTCAAGTGCAGCCACATGCCCTGGCTCTTAGTAGGCATCTCGATCATAAGGTAGAAGTGCCAAGACTGAAGACAGCATCAGAAACCAGCCTATGGCTGTGACAGGTCTGGGGGGTCTCTGGGTATGTGAACTCACACTGTGTGGAGGCAGGAAGAGACCCTAAGCGCAGCTGAAGGACTTTAAGCTGAGAATGGGAAAGTAGTGTTGTGGTAATTCTGTGGTGGACCGCTCCTAATGTTGGCAGATGAAATACCACAGACTTACAGAATGAGGGCACGTTTCAGATGTGCCAGAGCTCCCAGACCCTCTTTCTGCTGTGGCCCCTTCTCCCCTGCCATCTATGCTCTCTGGGCCACCTGGGTTCTCAATTCTTGAAAAACCATGGTGATAACTATGTGGACCTCCAGTTCTGGCCCTGATGGCTGATGGAGGACTATGGGTGCCAGGGACAACTTTCTCACTTACCCTAACCCAGGAAAGCCACAATTATTTCCCAAAAAATGGGTATGCTGTTTGGAGAATTATTATTTAAATGATTGAGGTCTTCATATGTTCTCCCTTCAAAATTTTGTGCATCTTAGTGTATGATCCAACAGGTCAAGCACCTGCTGATTGAGGTAACAGTGCCCCTGGGGCTGGAGAATGGACTCTCCACCCAGTAGGAAAGAGCGTGACTTCTGGCAGTAATTCTCATACCATGGGCACTCTACAGATGGCCTCAGTAGGAGGATGGCTACTTTGAGAAAGCCCAAATTGAGCAGCCATGTGAATAATCCGTTTCACACACACACACCCTGTAGGGTGAGGTGAAACAGTTACAATTTATACGTTATCAAACAGTAATTTTAATATCATCATTCTAGTAAGGGAAGAGATGGTTTATCTAGAACCCGGATTAGGGGATCAGGAATACTCATAGATGGGAAAATCCAACTCGTCTGGTCCTGTCCCTATTGGTCACCACAGGGGTGAGCACTGAGCTAAGAGGTTTCATGGCCAGGCCTTTGGGAAGTGGGGAAGTTTACAGCTGGGCTTGGGAATTCCAGGTACCTGTTTCCAGCTCCTGCTCAGAACCCATATGTCCCAGAGTCTGAGCCAGTGCACCTCCTATTCTGTGGTGTTTTTCTGTACTTTTCTCCCTCTCTTCCAGTCCATCCAGCAGAAAAGCAGCCCCTTTTTCATCAAAGTTGACTTTTTTCTTTTTTTTTTAAAGAAAGAGGGACAGTGAGAGGGGGAGAGAGAGTGACAGAGAGAGAATCAATTTTTTATTTAGTTTTTCATGTGGCCTCCATTACTCCTAGACTTCATTGTGTACATGGTGCTGGGGTTTGAACCTGCGTAGTTGAGCATGCCAGGCAAGCTCCGCAACTGCCGAGCCACCTCTCCAGCTCCAAAGTTGACTTTCAAGACTGACTGTTATGGTGTCCCTGCAAAGCTCATGTGTGACACAATGCAAGAAGACTTAAAGGAGAAATGATTGGATTATGAGATCCTTAACCCAATCAGTGAGTTAATTCTCTGATAGGGATTAATTGAGTGGTAACTGAAGGCAAATAGGATATGACTAGAGGAGGTGGTCCTTGGGGTGTGTCTTTGGGGTATATATTGTGTTTCGGGTGGGTGGGGTCACTCTCTGCTTCCTGATCATCCTATGAGCTGCTTCCCTCCACTACATCCTTCTACCATGAGGTCTGCCTTACCTCCAGCCCCAAGTAATGGAGCTGGCCTTCTACGGACTGAGGCATCTGAAAGTCCCCAGATAAACTTTTCCTCCTCTAAAATCATTCTTATTGAGTCTTTTAGTTGCAGCAGCAAAAAAAGCTGACTAAAACATTGACTATGTAAATACATACTTAAGAGCAAGGACCATGGAACCAGATCTGCCTGGGTTCAAATCTTGGCTCCAGCACTTACCAGCATTTCAACTTTGGCCTGGTTCTTCAACCTTTAGTTTCCTCAGTTTCTTCATTCATCAAATAGGATGAAACAGTAACTACCTCCTGGGTTTGTTGTGAGGATTAAATGAATTAAATGCTTAGTACAGTGACTGGCACGTAATAATCACATGTATATCTTTGAGAATGCAGAGTTTCTCACTTGATGGAGTCCAAATTTAACCTGGTTGTTGGAGAGACTGTATGCTTTGTGTCTTCAATAGCCCAGATGTGCTTAAAGCTATCAACACGTAAGGACATTTTTGAAAAACACAGGCAATATCAAATTCTCAGGCTGAAGTTGCATGCTAGCATTCTCTGAATTTCTATTTTCTGAGAGTAAAGAATACAACATCTGCAAACAACAGCTGGACAAATATTGAAAGATATAATTCCAGCTTCTTGCCATGTTAGCAGAAGCTGCTGGAAGGGAGGGAGACAATTTGCCTGGTATCAGTACCTTTTCATGGCTGGAAGAAAAGAACTTCAATGAGTCATTTTGTCAAGGCAAGGTTTTGGGAGAACGACCTAAGGCTGTATTGTCAGGGGCATTCTGGATGGAATCAGATAGCATGTGGCAATTTACCAAGAAGCCCTGGTAAATCCTGATTGATGGATTATTCTTTGTTTATCTGGAGAACCTTAGCTGAATTCCAAACATCTATTTATGCCTTTGCCCTACATTTTAGTAATTCAGCTTCATGCAAAGTGCTGGCCCACCATCAGGGTCTACCTGGAAAAGGGAAAGAACTGGGAAGTGGCCTGAAAAGGGAGCAAGGAGTCTGAACTTGGATTAAAAAGTGCTCCTGGTGCTGGACACACCGGGGTATGTTAATCAGCTTGCCCCAGAGCTGAAGAGAATGCACCATTTGTGTAGCTTGCTTAGTGAGCTTGATAGAGCAGTTCTGTCCACATGATGACTCTTGTTCTGTGGGGATAGGGCTGAGATTAAGGCATGTCCAGGAAAGAGAAATAGCTCCTGAGGATGCACGAAAAAAATGAGACAGAATCAAGAATCAGCATGTGAGGTCAACCCCAGCGCTTCCAAACTTTGTTGCAGGAAGGTTTGGATATGGTGCATCCGGTCCTTTCCAGCTCCAGCCCTCTTTGCAACTAAATGACCCTCTAATCCTAGCCATGAACTGACGACTGAGAAGCTGTGCAATTGACCAGATTACACCCTCCTGCGTACTCCCATACTCAACTGTGTGCTCCTCAGGTTGAGGAGCCATGGAGCACTCCTGCCTTCACCCACTGAGGACCATAGGTGACCAGGCTAGTGCCCAGTCAGAAAGGTCCTGGCCTGGAAGCTGGCGCTTTTGAGACTCTGTAGAGATACTTCTGACTTTGTACTACTTTGGCAAAAACAAAAACAGTAAAATCTGGAATGTATCTCCTTCCTTTATCAGGAACTTTTAAAGCAAGCAAACAAACAAATACTTTTTGTCATCAGGAAGACTGGATCCTCTCCTGGCCACGTGCTGGTCCTGCGGGTTTTGGATCTTGTGTGGCTTGTGGCCCTGCATGTTGTCCCTTTGAGTCATTTCTTCTGACTTCCCATCAAAGATACTCTACAATGTGCCCAGGAAGAGCTTTGTGTCCTTCTGAAGGTGGTGTTGGTGATGGGAGTAGAGCTTCAGATGAACCAACATGCAGATTTTCTTACCCTATAACCTGAAGCCTGAGATACTACATGACATGGAATTAGTTCTTTGTGTGGTAGCAATCACAGTTTTCAGCTATTGACATTCTTCTATGAAACTCAAGCATCTGAATTTTAAAACTCGACCCAGTAAAATGGTAGTTTGACCCATCACACTTGGGAGGCCAAGAAGGCTGACCCTATTATCCAACTTGGCTCAGTTCTGATTTGAAGCCAGACCCATGGAACAGAGCCAGCACACAATGATGCCTGATTCCAGAAGCTCATGCAAGTTATTATGCTAAAAAGTAAAGCCCCTGCCTTTGTTAAGTTGGCTTCTGTTGTTTGGCTACCAGAGTTCCATAGGATGGAGTACTCAGAGTGATGGGCTATTAGATTAATCATCTAGGCCTATTTGCAGTGACAATAGCTTTTTCTTCCTTATTTAGTATAGGATAAATTATGGTAGCAGCCAGATGTGGTAATGCACACCTGTAATCCAAGCTACTCACAGGGGTTGAGGCAGGAAGATCACAAGTTTGAGGCCAGCCTAGGCAACTTAGCAAGATCCTTTCTCAAAATAAAATTCAGAAAGGGCTGGGGATGTAGTTCAGTGATAGAGCTCTTGTCTAGCATGCACAGAGCATAGGTTCAATTTCCCATATCACACAAGGACACACACATGCACACGTGTACACACACAAGAGAGAGAGAGAGAGAGAGAGAGAGAGAAGGAGAGAGAGATAGTAGCATAGTGCATAGAATTCTAAAGAGTTCTAAAGCCATAGCCATCTTCTTGATATTAAACCCCATCTGTCTGTTGGAATTATGGGGTGTGGGGAGGTTAAAGAGTACTTACACCAGGACTTATCGTTGCCTGGCTTTGAACATGGAATAAAGCCTACTGTTGGTGGTGTTAGTAAAATGACAGATTTGGGAAATCTGCTTTGTATGTGAATGCAAAGTATCCAGTCACTCTTTCAAGTGAATTTGATTTAAGGTGCCTGTGTTCTATCTGCTACTTGTCTATATGGCTTGTCTTCAGCCTAGGAAGTTCCAGGTTCACCATTCTAGTGTCATTAAAATGACCCCAACACCACCAAGAGTCACCCATCCCTCCTCCTCCAGCCTCAAATTCTGCTGTTGCGTACTAGCTTGGTGCCTGGATTCACAACCAGGAAAGACCCCAGCTTTCTTGGGGGTTTTTCTTCACCCTCAAGCTTGCCTTATGCCTTGGGGGAAGCACAGGGGTCTAATGGTATTGTGAGGACTTCACACAGAGGGTTCCCAACAGTTTGATTATAAAATTATTTCCATTGACTCTGAAACCTGGCTAGATTACTTCCGAGTGTTCAAGTTTGAATGGGGACTAGATAGAATTCTCAGAATTTAGATGGAAGGGACCACATTTAGGCTGGCTAAACAATTGGTAGCCCAAAGTGTGACTTCTACATGACTCCAATTGCTGCTGCGAACCAGCACTAAGCAATGAGAATGCTCCCGGTGGCAATTAGAATACAGGCTGCTGTGTTAATGCCATTATACAGAGCTGGGAGCCACAGCCTATTAGAACACATATTTTATCATCCCTTTACGGTGGCATCTAACATTTGGGCTAATACTTGAAAGTTAAAAGTTTACCTCATTTTCTTCTACTCAACTACGTCAATAGTAGCTCAAGCCAGAATTGTAGGACTCCTATGTTGGGTGTGGGTGAGACTCTTTTGTCGTCCTTAATAATTTATTCATCTTTCTCCCCCCAAATGAGATATGTTTACTTATGTCCAGCTATTTCTTACAACAGTATCAGTCTGACAGGTTGCATTATGAATACCTATTCTCACATTTTCAGAGCTCTCAGTGTATGTATATGTATATACTTATTTACAAATACATATGAATCCACTCACACACCTTAATAGATTTTGGACAGGGTGACTTCAGTAGTATACAGGAAGCTCCTGCTATCTCATTCCTACTGTTATAAGTATTCCTGGGGATTTTGTTTGTTTAAGATATGTGCAAGTTTGAAGTACTACCAGTACTGTCATTAAAAAATAAAACAAGTAAATAAACAAAAACCCTATAGATTACTTCAGACCTTGGGTTTGGCATTACATGTTACCTTTCTAAATCATGTCAGTATCCCTATTAGATTACAGATGAGGAATGCAGGCTTTGAGATTCACCTGACATTTGAGTTACCACGTATCAGGGCTGGAATTTGGACCCAGGTCTCCTTGACTCTGAGTTCTTAACCACACCCTTTCCTGGCTGTTTAATTCTTGTAATGGTCCAACAGCATGAGTTTCATTTCAACATCATCTCTATTTTATGGACAGAACACTGAAGCCAGCTGAAATGACTTGTCTAGACCACTAGCAATGGTAGCACTCCCATTATCGATTTTGGTTCTGATTTAATTCAATACTTTATAAAGTTCTGACCAACAAATAACATGTGTTGAATTAATGTAGAGAGTAGATATAGCCACCTGTCCATAGATTGGACCACTAGGGAGGGTGACTTTATTTTAGACCATTAAGGAAAACTTCGCTTCCCTCAGAAATTGTAAGTGAAATAATTTCTTTGGGAGAAGTTGTTACTATAGAGTAAGGATAAAAATACACAACAGGTAGTAAGTACTTATTATGTGCTTTACATATATTAATTCATTTAATCTTTCCAAGCCCTGTGAGGATGGTTCTGTTTCCCCCGTTTTGCAGAAGAGACACTGAGAGGTTAAATAATTTGGCCAAGATCACACAGCTAATCCATGGCAACAAGCTGAGATTCAGACTCAAGCCATCGGCCCAGAGTTCTGAGCCTTAATCACCCTGCAGAACTTCCACATTAGATTCTGTTTGACATTCATAGAGTTCAGTAGGTTTGGCAGTAAAGAGTACCTTTATTTCCCCTGCTAATACTTTGCTAATCTTGACAGCAAAGTGTCACAGGCAAGTGGGGATACCCAGTTCTTACACCCTGCTCTGCATTTCTGGATTTCCCACAGGTATGGTCAAATGAAAGCAATTCCAACACGCAGTTATACTTTGAAAAATAAAACCACATCTCCCATGACCTGGTTTTATATAATGGTATAGAATTTGATCTCTTTTTCAAAAACCCTTAGCCATTCTTGAACAGATACCAGAAAATTGCATAGTCACCGAGCAGATCAATCCTCTGTGGTTCCTTGGGTGTGCCCATGTGGCCCCTGGGCCCATGGGGCACCTGCAGTCTGTCTTCCTTAGCACCCAGCCAGTGTCTTTATAATCTCTGAACATGAAAGTGTTTCCAGTCAGCCATGGTACAGGCAGTTCACTTTCTGCTCTTAGCTTCTACTTCCTGAAGCACATTAGAATCTGAAAGAAAACCAGTAAAATAAAACTGCTACAAGCAGTTGTGGATTTAAGTGAAATCTATGAGCTCCTTTTTGAAATCGGAATAATTCTTTCTCTGTTGCTTTGCCTTAACAAGATTCCCACCTCTCCTGATAAGCACCTTGGCATCTTTTATGAACTAAAATTTTAATTCACTTTTCTTCAGCAACTAAGACTTTATAGCCTACTTCTGCTAGGGAGTTGGGAGTTATAAAACTTCTGCTTACACCTGAAGCTGTTTGCCAAAAGAGTCAGCATTTCTTTCAGAACATTCATCAATTTAAAAAAAGATATTTAAACTGAAAACACATTTTAAAAGCTATCAGTCTCCCACAGGGTTATTTTTTTTTTAAGTGAGCTAGGGAGAAGAAGATTGTTCAGCTCCCCCAAAACAGAACTTTTTTCCTGTCTGTTCATAAGGAATTATAATGGTGTGGGAGAAGTAGCTGGGGCTTTGGATTTTGTTTATCCTGAGTTTTAATCTTGACCATTACAAAAGGACTTGGTCCTCCGCTTCGTCATCTGTAAAATGGAGTTACAGTGCTGTCACAGCTAACCAGGAGAGAAAGGATGGCAAGAACTTGGTTCTAAGATTTTTGTGCAATGAGTCTGCTCTTCCTAGCCCATGATTTGAAAAAAGACCAAATGATAACAGATAATCCGTTCAGAGGCTACAAAAAAGCAAGGTTGATAGTAGTTGGGGAACGAACGGCTGGAGCCTTAGAATTAGATGCTTTTTACCCCTCGCTGTGTTGAACATTAGCTGAGTAATCCTCTGCAAGCTATTTTCATTGCTCTCAGCCTTGACTTCCTCTTTTGTAAAAGTAAGACTGTACTATCAAGTCTTTCTATCTGTCAGAACTGCTGTGGGATCAGATCAACAAGAAGAGTGAGGGAGCTCGGGGGCTGATACCGACTGGATGACAGGGTCATTGCTGGGTGATCCCAGCCCCGGCCCTGGAGCTGCCCAGGTCCAAACACTTGGGTCTGTGAGGGAGGATCTTTGGATACACCTAAGATGACAGTATTTACGCAGACAATGTTGATGGAAAGCAGGAGATGAGATAGTCTGTCTGGGAAAAATGTTTCCATGAGTTTCTTTAAAGGTGCATGTTATGCCTGGTTAAGAAATTTCACTTACATATGCTACAGGGAAAGGTAAAACTTGAGGTATGCATTTTTATTGAGAACCATGAAAGTAGTCAAAGAGAATTGGAGGGAAGAAGCAAGAAGTGGAGGGAAGGAGTTTTGAATTTGGATCAGGATTTCCACCTATCACTACCAAACCTAATATTTCAGGGTTTAGCATCTGCAGAAGAATAATCAGCCATTGTGCTGCAGTTGAAAACGTCCAGACATTGATTTGCAGAGCGTCTGGGGCTCCTTGATCCGGCCTTGTCTGGTGTTTTGAGGGAGGACTCACTATATTCTGCATGTGTGCTAAAAGCCAGGAGCCAGTGGAAGATTTCTTATGTTTTTCAACCTTCTGTGGAAATAAATGTGTGAGTGGGATCACATTAAGCTGGGAACTCCTTTGAAATGCTTGATTCTCATTTCTCTCCATGGCCCAGAGATAGATCCTGGCCACATTTGGGTATGAACACTCTTCAGCCTGGCTGCCCCTTGAGAGTTATGTTCTTTTGAAAAGAGCTTTAAAAAATGAAGTCTGCTTTTTCACTCAGGATAAGAATATCCTTCTCAAAGCAGTGAGGGCTTTGCTGTGGTAACGGGATCCATATGTTGAAGCTGGCTGTTAATGCTCAGCATATGGGACAGGGAACTTTCCAGGCAGAAATATGCCTCTAATTCTCTAAAGAATGCCCCCTTAGACTCCAGAAAGGACCATTACTCAGGCGAGGGATGGCGTATGCACAGCTTCTGGGCTTGGTAAAACCCATGTGGAATGTGAGCCACAGAAAGCAATAGAAGAGCCCCTGACTGGCCTTAGGACAAGCAGTACTGTCCTATAGCCCTCTCTTTAAGGCCCCAGGCTCCCCCAAAATACCATGGGGCCTTGTCAACGCTGGACTTTCTCTGCTCCTTAAGGAACAATGAAGCTTAGGTTGTTACTTAGGATCCCAGATTGTTATTTGCACTAAATGGAAACTTCTCACCCTCTGCACAGAGGCAGCACTGCATAGTTCAGGACCCTTACCTGGGAGTCAGGAGGCCTGGGCTCCAGGGCAGCTTGACCATAACTAAAAACAACTGTAGGGAAGTCCTCCGCCTCTTCCTCATTGGTAAACTGAGGCAGTTCAGGTATCGGCGACTCCCTCTGGATCTCCCAGTGTCGAACTGAATGGCACCTAACTCCACGTGGAGAGGGATGATAGGGACGCAGCCACAGCCAGTCTTGCTTGCACCTGCAGACACAGCAGCCCTGGACGACATTACATGCCATGGCATCCTTGGGTGCCAGGATTATAGTCAGGGAAGGTGGGGGAAGACCTTTCATTGCTCTCAGGTGAGAAATCAGTCCTTGAGTCTCAAATGGGTCATCAACAACAGTGAATGAGGGTGGACTAGCTTCCCCCAGATCACCATAGTGTTTCTTTCCAATCCAGTGCTTGGAAGTGGCTGAGCTCACCCTCTTACTCTCAATACTCTCTCCCAGTGCCCCACTCCCTGTGCTTACCCTGGCTCCTTCCCTCTTCAATTCCTGGCTCTGCCACATCCTCCCTTTCTTTCTGCAGCTTTTGCTAGGGTTCCTCCCCCCACCTTTTCTCGTTACCTGCTCTGTCTGTTGGTGGTATGGTTAGGAAGGCTGCACCCCAATCATCTGCTACCCCCATGCACTCCCTTACCATCCCCAAGCAGGCCCTTTGATCTCTGTTTTCTGCTGAGCACAACTGTAGTCTTCAAGTAAGTGCAGACCCAGAGCTGCACAGCCCTGCCTGCAAGCTGGTCGCCATGGCAACAGGCTTTGCCTCCATTCTACTGTGAACAGAAAATGGCTGTTGGAAGGAAGGGCTCACTGAGTCTCTAGGACCCAGCCTGTTTTGCTCACACCTCTCCTTCAGATTGGCTTTGAGGAGCTCCATGCATTGAACCTAATGTCCATTAGCCTTCGGCTTTCAAATTTACTTAAGAGGATGAGAGGCAGAGAGAAGTTGAATTCAAATGAAAAAAAGAAAGAAATTAAGCATTTTCC
The DNA here is from genome assembly GCA_004027875.1 of Aplodontia rufa. Taxonomy (NCBI): domain Eukaryota; kingdom Metazoa; phylum Chordata; class Mammalia; order Rodentia; family Aplodontiidae; genus Aplodontia; species Aplodontia rufa. The sequence continues at coordinate 11,453 of PVKS010010827.1, forward strand.
AATCCTATGACTGTATTTTCATGAGGAACAGTTAGTTATCTGCTCTGGGCAGATAAATGAGGAGCAGACTGAATACAGGAATCAGTGAGATCTGGTGCAATGCATTTCTTGTCAGTGCAGTGGAATGACAGAGCATATAAATATTCAAATAAAAATTCAGGGAAAGAAGTTAAAGGAAGATGGGCAATTCCGCAAGACGTAGACTACAGGATTTCAGAAGAGTGTCTGAGTAATTGGGGGTGATGTTTGATGTCACTTTCTGTTATGGAAATAGGCATGTTGATCCTATTATCTTGAGGTAAGGTGGCCATGTGTTTGCATCCCCTGATGCAAAATCAGTTTGAATCTTCACATTGACCCTCTCTTCACTGTGATTGAAGATGGTGCCCGGGGAATTTGCAATAGACCCCTGGGCATAGTTCTGGCATGGTGAGCTTCCTACTCTTGACTTAGCTATGGTGTCACTTCAAATTGACATCCGAAAGGGACAGATTAGGCTGCTATTGAGCATTGTTCTTTGGAATAGAACCATAAGCCTTCTCAAGGATCAAAAGCATTTAGGGCAGAGGTCGTCCCAGGTCTCCCAGGGGATCTTGCATTATCTCATAGAGCATAGCAGTTCCAGACCAGAATGCTTTGGGCTGTATTCATTCCTGGCTGCAGTGTGGGAGGATACTTTGGTGGAGACCAGTTCTCAATATCCAAACAACAGCCACCTTTCACTCTTCCTTACACCTTGGTTTTGAATGAAAGCTCAGGGTTTCATTCTCAAAATTTCAAATGTGTGTCTGAACTGGACTTTTTTTTTCCAGTTTCTCTGCAGGTGGATATTGTTCCCAGCCAAGGGGAAATCAGCGTTGGAGAGTCCAAATTCTTCTTATGCCAAGGCAAGTGCCCTGTGTCCTGCTACTTTTCAGAGCTTGCCTCAAAACACCATCAAGCAGAGCAGAAGCCCATGAGTGCCAAACTGCTAGCACCAAACCTAGCATTCTAGGTGCCACTCTACTCCAGGGCCAACACTGTGACCCGTCAAGAGCAAGGAGGGCTCTCAGGCCCCTTCCTTCCTCTCAAAGGCCACCCCAGTGGTGCTATATGTCATCTGGAGTTCTACTTGACAATGGAGAAAGCCCAAGGGTGTTCTTGGGATAATCAGCACAACTCTCAGACAGCAAATCATCTCAGATGTCCTGCACTGTTTTCACCAAGTAAATGGCACTGGGGAATAGTACTGGCTTAGAAATAATGCTTCAGTGGGTCAGTTTAGGGCTCATTTCTTAGAATCTCCAAGACCTTGAAAATCCAAGAAGGTCTACAACTTACCTGAAAATAGATTGAACACTGGTATCTCTTTGAGGATGTATTTCCTGGGTTTTCCAGGTCTATTGTGAATGCTGGTATTCTGTCCCGTGGCCCCCGCCAAAGCACTGAGATATGTCAGAGGCGGTGTCTTTGTTGCTTGTTTAGGAAATAGGGCCCATTTCCAATAATTATATAATTCCCATTCCCAATGATTATCAGCAATCATCCTGTGGAAGGAAGGATGTCAAATTAGGTCTCCGATACAACTGGGATCCGGAACAACATGGCAGAACCAGAAGGAGTTGAGCTAGGTGTAAACTGTGACATTTAGCTAGCAGCTTTCAGCAGGGAGGGACCTTTAACTGCTAGCATGATCTGCATTGGATGAGGTGGCTATAGCTGCTGGATGCATTCCCTCTAGCTTTGCCTTCATTACAGCAATTTCAATGATCTGGAGATACAGCCGTGGAGCCCACAGCACATCTTGCAAATAGCGATATTTATTGAAAACATGATGGGCCCTGAAAGGAAGACTGCTTCATTTCCGTACTAAGCATCTGCACAGGGCTGGGTGGTGCGGGCTGGGAAGCAGGCTGTTCAGAGAGGCAGGGCAAAGCTGCAACCTGCGGAGCCCAGAGCTCTTCACCCTGCTCCAGCCCCACATCTGTCTCCCCCTCTTACAGACAGGAGGCATGGGAGATCCAGGATGGCTTCTTTGCAGTATATAAGATGTCTGTCTGAGGCAGGAGGTGCTGAAAGGGCTACCATGCCAGTTGGTGCAGACAGATGCTAGAGTCAAAGTGGTTTAAATCTGTGCTCCTAGACCAGCCAGTCTCTCTTATCTTTGGTTCAGGAAAACCATAATCTAATCCCTAAAAAACAAGCTGGTTAGTTGGTTTAGACCAACTCAGATTTTAGACCCATACTTCTTTACTTCCCATTCTGTGAGGCGTGGAAGTTCCTAGCTTGGTGACCAGCACACTGTAGGTCCTCAGCAAAAAAATTTTCCCCCTCGCTAAGAATAGGACCACTATAGAGCAATGTGAATACAAATGGCCATTGAGCTTTCCAAATACTCTAAGAGGTATTATGTATATAATAATAAGCCCAGAAGCCAACGGAGGACTGCATAATATTCTGACATAAGTGGTCTTCGCTCCCTAGCCATCCAATGTTGACTGATTGGTTGTTCAGTAGCTATCACTGACTAGCCACTGTTACTCTGCAGGGGACTTAGATTTCAGTGATTTGAAAATAATCTCTTCCTCTACAGTGGCAGGAGATGCCAAAGATAAGGACATCTCCTGGTTCTCCCCCAATGGAGAAAAACTCAGCCCAAACCAGCAGCGGATCTCGGTGGTACGGAATGATGACTCTTCCTCCACCCTCACCATCTACAACGCCAACATTGATGACGCCGGCATTTACAAGTGTGTGGTCACTGGTGAGGATGGCAGTGAGTCTGAGGCCACCGTCAATGTGAAGATTTTCCGTAAGAGCCTTCCTTTTCTGTGTTCTCTGTCCTCTCTTTGATCAGCAAGATACATGCATGGGTAATAGAAAGGGTGAGATGGCAATACAGGACCGGAGAGGGACTGACAGCTTTGGTTTTCTCTTCCTGAGGCTTTCTGACCTAGCTCAGAGTTTCAGGACATTCTCAGATGGTTCTGGGCCAGCCCACAGCTCTGATTACCCCAGGTCATAGCTATCCCCTATTGTCTCTGTTCTCTGACTTCAAATTACAGTTCCCAGAGGGCTATCATGAGCTTCTCTGGGCTTTCCCCAGTGTTGACCGAAGGATGTACAGCTTAGGTTTTCCCTTCTTATTCTACTTTTCCCTGCTGACAATGGAGCCCAAAGGTGCAGGGGGTGGGGAAAATATTATTGGAACAACCAATGCCATTCAGTGCAGGCAGTTTCCACTGCCAATGAAACTCCCTTGGGAGTTGGCATCTCATTACCTTGTTATCGTCCACTCTATTGGCCAGAGTCACTGTGGGTGACAGTTAACAGAACAGTATTGATCACCACAGTATTTATTGCCGTTAAGCAGGCTCTGTTTGTGTTCTTCAGAATTCTTTCTGCTGTAGGGAAGTTGGAGTGGGACTGGGGGAGGCATCAAAGGGAGACAAAGAAAGGACTGGGTTGCCAACTCTCATTGTAGAATAGGTGTGCTGTCACTTCATTGCACATCTGGGTGGCACTTCATTGGCATCATCCCATGTAAGAAGGAATCCTTGGTCAAGGTGCTGCTTTTCCTGCTATAGACCCTTTCCTGCAGAAAGTAATAGATTGAGCACTCAGGGAGTAGATATTGGTTGCTAAACATTGGGGACATTCCCCTAATTGTGCTAGCTACTCCGTCTTGCATCTATGACCAAGTGCTGAGTGGGAACCCCCTCTTGTACAGCTGTATGAGTTGAAGTTTGCCTGTGATTCAAGTCCAGGCAGCATGGCTCTAGTGGGGAGGGATCTTGTGAGAGAACCCACCATCTTCCTCACTCTCCTTCTCATTTTCCAGAGAAGCTTATGTTCAAGAATGCACCAACCCCACAGGAGTTCAGGGAGGGGGAAGATGCCGTAATCGTGTGTGACGTGGTCAGCTCCCTGCCCCCAACCATCATCTGGAAACACAAAGGCCGAGATGTCATCCTGAAAAAAGACGGTGAGATCTCAATTTCCTGGCAGCTGCCTTTCCCTTGGGCCACCAAGTTCCCTAATTGTCCACCTCTCATCAAGACTCAGATTCAGTGTTCCAGAACCCACATGCAGCTTCCAGATCCTACGTGGATGTGTATCTAGCTGGTATACTCAGGCACCTGATTTTTTTCTCCAGAGCAATATGCAAATTTTCAATAAACTTTTGCTTTCTGCCATTTTGGACCTAGAAACACATTTTTTTATACTTAAGTCTAAAGCCCTACTTCTTAAGACTGAAGTTAAGAAACAGAAAGAGGCTCAGCTCCCTGCCTTCAGATTACAGAGTTCTCTGACTGATCCTTGGATGAACTTGCCTCTTGTCTCTTCTAGTCCGATTCATAGTCCTGTCCAACAACTACCTGCAGATCCGGGGTATCAAGAAAACAGATGAGGGCACTTATCGCTGTGAGGGCAGAATCCTGGCGCGGGGGGAGATCAACTTCAAGGACATTCAGGTCATTGTGAATGGTGAGGAGATCCGTTTTTCCTACTTTCTCCATGGCTACAACCTCGATTCCTCAAATCACTCTAACTTCCACTTTGGTCTATAAAATAAATCCTGTTTCGACTCATCCATCCATCTCAGCTGAATCCCCTCCCTGCCATAACTTCCGGGATCTTTTTTCATTTTTGATACACTGACCTTTTGGGTCTCCCTTCAATTATAAGAGTGCAGGTATCAAGTTCCGTTCATTGCCTTGCAGCTGTGGAAACTTTGCTTATGCTTACTATTAAGTTCATATCATCCTCATTGTCCTTGGTGTTGCCATAGTTGTGAAGTTAGTCCCCTTAGTTCAATGTGCAGAGAAAATATTACTATCAATTCAGGTCTCACAATAGTCAGAATCGTGGTCCATGGGCTTATTAATCTTAATTTGCAGTGTCAAATAAACACACCCATGGAATCCATCTGACATTTACAAGATGTTTACAGGAAATTGTAATGTCGGTGCTAAAAAAATAAGTAAATCATGTTTGAATTGTTCTGGCTATTAATATGCATTTTTTTGCCAAACTCTCCCCCTCTCATTCCTTTGGTAGAAACAATTTGTGCACAAGGTTGTTTATGATGATTCCAAAGAAATGTCACTCTTTGGTGGCAAGCTGGTGCATTTCAAAATGGTAGTAACCTTTGGAACAGTAGTTTCGAGTATTTAGAGTCCTTCTTAACATCAAGTTCTACTGATTCTGATAGATACTTAGTGTGCATTGATTAGAACATATATAATGATAAATAGCTACTGTAAATCAAATACCATGTTAACATGAGTAAAATGTGATTTTATATCTTCTAAACTCTTGAAAAACAATAATGCATGTTTGTGGACAAATTGCTTATTCCATTTAATTAATTATTTAATGCACTAAATTTAGAACTCTCACATCAATTCTGCACCCACTCACTTCTGACCCACAGGCAGAAACCCCCTGACCTCAGGATGCCTGAAGTGTCTCTTCTCCTGCTGTTGGGTTCTCCCAAGTTTTCACAACCATACCTGACACCTTTCTTTCCTTTAGTGCCACCCACCGTCCAGGCCAGGCAGAGCATTGTGAATGCCACCGCTAACCTGGGTCAGTCCGTCACCCTGGTGTGTGATGCTGAAGGCTTCCCAGAACCCACCATGAGCTGGACAAAGTAAGAAACTGGCTGATGTGTTGGGTCATGGGCTAGAAAAAGAGGGGCACCATAGGGCTCACTCTATGTTGGCATTTTGGTGACCTGGGTACAGACTTCTTGGAAATACCTCCAGGTGAAGAATGGATTCTTTTCTATAAGATTCTCTTGCCTTGAGCATTGGACCATGGCTTCATTTTCAGTCCTGTGGGGGCATGTCCAGAAGGAGTGGCCTGGGTAGCATCTTTGAAACCTTTGTGAGTATGGTTTACCACCTCTGGGCAGAGTCAGAGGACTGGGAGAAGGAATTGAAGGTGTATGTGGAAGCGGACCCTCATGTCCTCCCTTTGGGTGAAAACTGACCCTTCCCTGTTGGCTCAGTCTGCCTCTTGTGGAAACTCAAAATACACATCTTAACTATGTCTGTGGTCAGAATCTGAGTCCTTTGCATTTCTCTTCCTGTAGGGATGGGGAACAGATAGAGAACGAGGAAGACGATGACAAGTACATCTTCAGTGACGACAGTTCTGAGCTGACCATCAGGAAGGTAGACAAGAATGATGAGGCCGAGTACGTCTGCATCGCTGAGAACAAGGCGGGCGAGCAGGATGCGTCCATACACCTCAAAGTATTCGGTGCGTGCAGCAGGGTCGCCCTAGGCACTCATCCCATTGGGAAGACCCTGTCCACTCTGCTTGGAATCCATGCCAAAGGCAGCCCTTTCTCGCCCTAGTCCAAGCCACCATGCAGCTCACTTTGGTAGCACAACAACCTCTTAACTGTCTCCCTGCCTCCCCTCTTGATCCCTCAGCCACTCTTCTTTTCTAAATCCTCCAGTGGCTCTCTACTGTACCCAGAATAATATTCAGACTCCCTTCCATAACCAGTCATCTGCCTTCCTCTCCACCCTCATCTTTCCATTGCTTCTGTGTAAGCTCCCCAACCACACAGGCCTTCTTTCTGTCCCTCAAATATACCAAGCTTATTCCCCATGTCGGGGACGTTGCCCTTGATGTTCTTCTGCTTAGAATATCATTCCCTGGGAGCTGCTCTGAGCCACCTTCTCCACATCATCATTCAGGTATCAGTGCAAATGCACCCTCTCCAAGAATCCTTCCTTCACTGCCCTGGCTGCGGAAGCTCCCCCATCACTGCTACCACCCTGACTACACCAGGATTCTCTTTGCACCTTCTTCCTGCACTTCTTAATACCTGACTCTAATTTTTTTAAGAGAGATGGACAGTGAGAGAGAGAGAAAATCAATCTTAGTTTTTCATGTGGCTTTCGTTGCTCTGGCACTTCACTGTGCACATGGTGCTGGGGTTCGAACCTGCATCCCTGTGCATGCCAGGCAAGCACTGTAACCACTGAGCCACACTCCAGCCCTACCTGACTCTTAATTTATGTATTTGTTTGGGGATTTGTTTATCTCCCAGCTCCACTAGCATTTTTACTCCAAGGTGGCAGAAACCTGCCTGTCTTACACATCACTTCACCTCCAGTTCCCTAAGCAGCACTAGACTCATAACAGACCTTTGGTAAATGTCGATTAGTGACTGGCTGCCTGTCTCACCTTTTTTGTTGCCTTCATTGGCCTGTGTGAAACTGTCATAGTCAGAAAAAAGAGCAGCAAACTTCCATTCAATTCAGAACTGAAATATGTTTTGCCCTGCCTTGAAAAATGAATTTGTTGCAAGGAGTTGTCTACCCTGATAAGTCTCAATTCTCTTGGCTTATCTGTTTAAAAAACACAGATAAGCTGGTCCACTGTAAATGGTGCTGCTAGAGTACAGGTGCCTGGAGGGCAGCTCGGGGACCTGTCCCTCCCAGGTAGTTAAAAAGTGCACCTGGAAACCAGCCTTGGGACTGCTTGTTTAACCTGATCAAGAGAACTGTGTATAAACATGCAGTTGAGAATCACGTGTTTATATGCAAATGGTCCTGCATAATCACAGAGGAAATCTTATTTATTCATCCATGACACCTGTGTTCAGAAATATGTTATCGGTTTGTTCAAGGTACCTCTTTGTACTTGAAAGTGAAACTTCATAGAAAACATTCTGGACAATCTTTTCTCTCAGAACAATCTTTCCCAATCACTCTGATCTTACTAAGTTAGTTTTTCCATGTTATAGAAAAGGACAGATGCATTTGGTTTTCCTTCATTTAACAAATTCTTTTTGAGCACCAATGCTACTGGATAGAGGGGCTACAGACAAGAGTAGAATGTGATCCTGAGAAGCACAAAGGAGAAAGATATAAGCTTATAAATGATAATAGGTAGCGTCAGTCCAAGTGACTGCTGTGGGCCCAGCCAGCATTTACAAAAATGAATGTCATGGTCTCTGTTCTCATCAGTAGGTTCACAGGCTAGTGTAGATGGCCAGTACAGACATTTTAAATGATAAACCCTTACAATAATTTCAGAGTAGCGGTATGCCCATTGTTTTATAGGAAAAGAAGATCTCTGATCTTGCATGATGTAAGAAAGACAAGTCATTGAAACGATGTGCAGCTTCATAGGTGGGAATCACAGATGAAGAATGGGAGGAAGAGAGTATTCCAGACCCCTTGTGCAGGCATGGAAGCAGGAAAAGCAGCATGGTGTTGCCTGTGAGCTGCTTGGGGACAGTGGCTGTGTCTGTTTTGCTCACAGATATGAACCCACCACCTAGGACAGTAGCCAGCACTAGCATTTGCATAAGTGAAGGAGCAGCCATTAATCCATGGGAAGGAAGCATAAGCTGTGTGGCAAGGAGATGAGCCTGGAATCATGTTATCATCACTTGCCCTTAGGAAATTCTTCCAGAATTACTTTCATAAAGTAATGATAATACCCAACACAAACAATCACTTATAGTGTGCCAAGCACTGTGAAGCACTCTCCATAAATTAGCTCTTTTGATCCTCATCACAACCTCATGAGGTAGATTTCATTAGTATCCCCATTTTACAGATAAGCACAGAGAAATTAGGTGCCCTTTCCAGGGAGCCAAGATTCAAACCAGGGCAGTTGGTTGTAAGTCCATTCCCTGAACTAACAATGGTGGTCACTACTGCGCGATAGCAGAACCCAGTAGCACTCAGCTGCTCCTGGGTTGCCTAGGGAATGGCTAGTAGCATGAGAATGAGTGTGCTCTCTCTTCACCACCAGCTTCTCGTAGACCCTCTGGAAAGCACACTCAGCTCTAATGCTGCTCTCCCGGGCATTGTGGGTGTAACGTGGCTGCCCAGGAAGAAAGGGTCAGGGGTGGGTTAGGGGACATGGTAGAATGAAGAGAGTGGGTAAGGGTAAGGTCCATACGTGGCGGCATCAGAGCCAGGAAAACAGGATGGGCAAGCAGGCCAAACAAGATTTGTCTTCCTTCCCATCCTTCATCCTCAGTACACACACCCCTTTGCATCACACACAGACACACACATGCACACACAGACACACTCCACAGTTGGTTTCCAAAGACTAAAGCTGGGAGAGTGAACATTAGGCAGACCAGAGCAACCAGAGGAGAGGTGGCTTGGCTCTGAAGAGGCAGGTAAGGAAATCATAGACCTTTGTTAAATCCAGAATGAGAATCCTCTTTAATATCCCAAGGAGGGTTCATACAGCCTCCTTGAAGTAACTGGTGCCTCATATACGCCTCCCATTCCATCTCCTTTTGTCTTAATTTTGCTTCCTTCCTCCTTCTTCTGGCCTCCTCTATTGGTTGAGGAGGCTGGTATGGGGCCAGAGAACCAACAGGGGAGGGGCCAGCTGGTGAGGATGCCATCTTTCTTCACTCTCTCTCTTTCCTTCCCCTCCTGACTTGCCATTATGAGCCACCACTGGGGAGAAGTGGGCAAGTTGGCTATCAGTATCAGCATCTAATGAGAAAGAATAGGAAATAAAACCTTCAGTTAGATCGTAAGGAAGAAGTCAGTACTCTTTTAGTTTCAGGAGAGAATGACAATCAGGAAATAAAGGACATAACTAAATTAGAGACTGCTGCAATCATGCCCAACTGACATCATTATTTCCTAAGCAAAGGATCTATTCCAGCATTGCCCCAGTTATCAGCTAAAAGCTGCTTTTACCTTCCTTTAATTCTACCTTCCTTTAAATTTTGCAGTGAGTTTCCATTGCTCCTCTCCCTATGGACCCTTATGAAGTATTTTTGTCTCTGCAGATTATTACGCTCATGCTAATGATCATTAGCATGAGGTCTCATGTCACCATGGACTGAGGCAAGTTCACTGGTGGACAGAAGCCTCGCTTAGCGGATCCACCAAGACTAAAGCAGCACTTGTGTGTGAAAGAAAAGGGCCAGCAGGGCCCTGAAGGAAGATGTACCTGGGCACAGCCCCCAGAACCCTGTCCAGGTCTCTGTTCAGGGAAGCAGGGGCCTTGGGGCTCCCAAGGGTTCACCTTGGGTTAGTGCTGCCAAATCCTGGATTGGGGTTGAAGGGGCCAAGGCTGACTCAGCAGCAGACTGCAGAGCCATAGAAGTGCTTCTAAAACTCATGGGATGGCAGTATTCACAGGGGCACCCATGAGGAGAAATGTAGTAGAAGAGTCTGAGCCACTGAGTCCCTGGAGGCAGTTGAACAATGCAGGAGGATTCCAAAGCCAAGGGCCCACCACAGAAGTTAATTAAGATGCAGCAAGGACCATTGGAAGAATAAACCTGGAGAGAACTCTCAGTGCTGGAATCCAGGGGGAGGGAATCTAAGCAGGGTGAACCTACATCTGTCCATATTTGCCCAATAATGCCTGTTGCCCCAGTGTAGTTTTTTAGAGTATCCCAGTTGCTCTCAAACAGTATTCTAAACTTTCAGTTAGTGTTGACAGTAGCGCTGCTTCTGAACTAAGAGGGGATTAAGCAATCAGTGCTGCCTCCTTCCAACAGCCCTCAGTAGACTACACAAAATTAGCCATTGTTAACAATGTTTTTAATAAGACTATAGATCGTCCTTTTCTGAGGACTTGTACAACGAACCCTTTGTAACCATCTGGGAAATGGAGCCACCAAGACCAAATATTAATAGATGTCAACTAACCCTTGTCTGTCTTCTGTTAACCTTTTGCTGCCAGGACAAAGTGCTCTGGGTCAGGGGAAGGTCAGCAAACACTGTCTAGATTTCAAAATCTGCATTTCAAGAGGCCAAAAATTCAGCCATCTAAAACCATCTCCAGACCCCAAACAGCTGTTCAGTTTAGTGAATTCAGTTGTTTGATTACATTTTTTTCCTTTACTTTTCATTCGGTGCTTTTGACAGTATAGAGATTCAACTTTTATTTTACTGCCTCTTTATTTTGTGTTTATGTTATTTTACCTTTGTTTTGCTTAATCTCCTATGCAGAAGCACTTATCACTTACTCTTTCCAAGTTGTAACCTCCTGGAAAGTAGTATTTATCAAAACAGACACAAAATCTTCCTCCCACAAAACTTTATTCACATGGACTCTGTCAGCTCAAATTTGTGATCATTTGGCCACATCTGATTAGGACCTGTCTGTGTGCCAGCCAGTCCAAAAGGGTTTGCTAAGCAAGCTGTCGGTACAGATTGCCTGTAAGAGGATATTTGAGATATATACATTTTACACGGAAGCAGACCTCTACTCAGAAAATAAAAATGTAAAGCTCTGTCCTCTGTCATTGTCTTCTGTTTATCACAACAGCATCAAGGACCTCAGCTTGGAAGATAAACACAGGCAGTAGTTTATTAGCTTACTTGCAGTTACTGCATGAACTTAAATATAAAGAAAATATAGTTATTTTTAAAATGATCTATAATTCTGATTTTGCTGCTGTTTTCATTCATTTCTCAAGCCCGGCACTTTTCTCTATTAGTGAAATAAGTTACATTTGTGCAGTGTTATCTTTTCTCTTCTACGGAAGGTTCAGCAATTTCAGAGTATAATTGTTTTAAATTGGGAAAATTCAATTTTCTCTAATGTTTTAACATTTAACTCAGCTTTGGAATGCTTGTGTTTCTTGCATTACACAAAACATTTGGAAAATGAACTCATCTCCACTCCTCTCCTCCCGTCCTCAGCCCTCCACACAGCTACTCACCTGGCTTCCTCACTAGCGTTAATGCTAGCACCTCCTAGTCATTAAGAATCTGAACCATTTGGTCTCCTTTGCATTTCTTCTTTTGATTCTTTCCATCCCTTTGTGCCTCTGTTCCTTTCCACTTCCTCTAACTTTTCCTTCCCCATCTTTGCTCTCCATTCCCCATAAAACAGCCTGGTTGAGGATTTAATGTTACCTTACCTATGAGTCATTGCCAGAGCTTCCAAATTGGTCTCCCTAACTCGAGGTTTTCTCTCCATTCTAAATCACCGTGATTTTTTCTGGATTTACCTGTTGAAGTACAAATGATCAGAGCACTGCCCTGATCAAACACTTCCCGTGACCTCCACCAGCCAGAAGAGGGAATTGCAGCCACCAGTCTTGCTGCCCTCTGCCTTGGGCTGCACTCCACTCTTCCCAGCCCTCTCGTCACATGTCCCTGCTTTTGTTTTAAGTCAAGCAGTTTTCTACACAATTCTACCCCATCTGTACCAGCTGACAGACTCAAGGCCCAGCCCCAAAGCTGACTCTTCAAGAAGGCTCAGACCAATGGAGCCATCTTCTGCTCCACACCTTCTGTGCCCATGGCCCTTCCACTTGCTCTGTAGGATGCATTTTTATTACTATGATTTGAGTCTTATCATAGACCCCCTTCATTGAACCTTTTGGGGGGTCAATACTCTGTCTCCTATAATACCCAGAATAGGGCCTTAGTTTGTTTGTTTGTTTTTAAGAGACAGGAAGGATGAGAGGAAGAGAAAGAGAAAGAGCAAATCAATTTAATTTAATTTTTTGTCTGGCCTTTTCTTCCCCTACACTTAGTTGTGTATGTGGTGCTGGGGTTTGAACCTGGGTCCTTATGCATGCCAGGCAAGTGCTCCAACCTTGGAGCCACCATTCCACCCCAGAATAGGGCCTCATACTTAGTAAAGAGATAATCCTCCTGGAAGGGGCATGCGTCATTATTTATACTCAGAAAGCTAAATAATCAAATAAACTCATAGAAATGTTTTGTCTTTTCAGCAAAACCCAAAATCACCTATGTAGAGAATCAGACTGCCATGGAACTGGAAGAGCAGGTCACTCTTACCTGTGAAGCCTCAGGAGACCCCATTCCTTCCATCACCTGGAGAACTTCTACCCGAAACATCAGCAGCGAAGAAAAGGTATAATGTTGCCCAAGAGTTTCAGGGCCATGGAACACAGACTCGAGACACATTGAGTCTGCCCTGCCCAGTTCTCCTCGGTGAGCCAGAAGGGGAGATGTGGTCACCAGAGGCCACAGCCAGGTCCTGGGGCCTCCCTCCTGCAACCTTCACAGACATGGTCTGTGGAAACGGGCACAATTCCTTGTATAGATGACAGAGGTGTGATGGTAGTGGGTGTGGGGAGGAGGCAATCGTGGTGTTCACAACCAAGATTATGGAGCTCTGAGGAACAAGGAGAAGTGAGATTCCAGTGCACCAGGTGATGTTATCATCTCAGGAGCACCCAAGGAAATGTTGCCCAGAAGTAACAGGGACCAAAATGAGTCTATGCTTTTCCTTGTGTTTCATACACTCCTGCTGTACATGCACTATATGCACAAAAGCTTGGCTGCCTTTGTGTCCGCCTGTATTCTTGGTTACATTTGGATTTCATTTTGTTCTAAAGGCAAAAATAATTAGCAGTTTCTAAATGATGATGTTGATACCTGGATTCTGCAATTTATTTACAAATGACTTAAGAACATTGTAGTACAAGAATGTAACATAGTCTTTAGTCCCCCTAAGAAACCAAATAATACTGATGCAATCATTTAATTCTGAAAAATCCACAATCTTATATATATACGGTATATGTGTATATATAATATATACACACACACATATATATGGACGTATATACAAGGACATTTATAACTTTTATGGGGGAAATATAAAAGAATTAAGGGTGTGGGCAGTATATGGGATGACACTGGATTAAGATCAAATGCATATCATATTGTTACTTTATATGCATTTATGTTTTGTACAACAATTCAAATCCTTAATAAAAACCAAAAGAATATTGTAGTAACCTTCCAGGAAGGTTGTAGCTTTAAAGGTTGAAGATGTAGCTTTAAAGCACATGATTTTATAGACCACCGGAAAGCTATCTTTATTATTGATAATATACAAAAATTAAGGTGACCTCCCCCATTATGCACCTCTTTGCTATTGAGTGGGCCAAAACCAGGAGGAGGAAAAAGCTTGGTTTTTAAAGCAACTTCAACCCTCTTATGGCACTTGTCCAATCTCCTCCCTTGTGTCCTATAGTAATGGGCTTTGTTTTAGTTGACCAAAGCTTTGTTACCTGTTCAGGAGTAATGGCCTTATCCTTAAAGAATGTTTATAATGGATTGCTTATTGACCAGAATGTCAAAAATGATAGATCTGCACTCTTCTGCCTGCCTGAAGGAAATCCCTAGACAGGATAAACTCAAAAAAAGCCCAAAAAGGATAGTGTGAAATACCTGAGCTAAATTTGGAATTTGCATTTGAGGAACTGATTTCTTCCTCACTAACAGAAAACAAAGCTAAATCAAAAGGAGTAAAGATTGCTGTTCCAAATAACCCATTATTTTTTGCAATTTTTCATCCAGAATTGAATTCAACTTAACAAAAACTCAAGTGAAGAACTGCTAAATATTTTTGAGACTTACATATGCTGTTTGATACATGAAAAACCAGCTAGATGAAGAAATGTGGTGTTTACTTGGATACTTTCTTTATCAACACCCTCAGCTAAGATTTCAGTCCTTGTATTATGTGGTTTGGATGTACATTTCAGGGCTTACTCCACCAGACGGTTGTTTGGCAGGTCTTTCTGTATCAGGCTTAGCAAGTGGACTTGTCCAGAGTGAGCCAGTGTGTATCTTTGCCCTACAGTGAAGGACAGAAATATCTATCTCAGATGTATGATACTTTTAAGTTCTCTATCTTTTCTAGGAATAGCTGTCTTTATTAAGATTTGTGCCTTGCTCAGGTTCTTTAATAGGTTGGCAGGTCTGGCCTGTATCTATGATTTCATTTTTGTGTAATGAGAAAAGATAGCCAGGAACTAATACACACTCACTATTACTAAATATTGGTACTGAAAGTGTCCAGCAAAGGCTGTCTCAAGCCCAGTAAGATGCTAGGCTTGCACAGTTTAGTTTTCAGTGTAGATCAACTGTCTTAGTCTGAGAGGACTATTCACACCCAGCCACCTGGGCTGTGTTGTGGTTTCCTTTGCTGGAGACTCTGAAGTGACTTTTTTTTTTTTTTTTGGCAGCTCAAGTCAGCCCATGTTACAGTCCTTCAGATCTGCCCATGATGTAACACCAAATTAATGAATTGTCCTCAATGAAATCCTCTGTAACAAACTTGCCTCTTCTATTCACTAAATTTTGATATCAAAGAGGCATGCTGCCTACCTTACAGGGTAGATAGCTGCTGATTAAGAAAATAGATATGGATCATCCATGAGCAGGCCAGGTAATAAACTTCACTTTTACTTTGGCAGTCTTCCCTCGTGTTCTCCAACTGAGATTGCATTCTATAGATTAGGTATTGAGATTACTAGCATCATTGACTGGCAGGAGTGGGAGAAAACAATTTTCTTTTTAAAATCAGGCTGAAACACTTGGCAGGTCAGAGTAGCCAGTGGAACCTAATGGTAGAGTAAAAGCCTGAAATTTGGATGACATGAAACACCAGAACCATAGGTGTTTGGAGGCTCCTTTTGAGGTCATGAAATCTTACCTGGCTCCTTTTTCTAGCATCCCTGACAGAAAGTCACTCGGAACTTGTCTAAAACAATGATGATGTCAGTTGTCTGTGGTGCCAGCTGGTCCACACTGATGACCAGGAAGGACTTCTTCCTTATCTCTTCCTGTACCCAGTGTTCCCCAGCTCTGCTACTCAGTTCTTCATCTGAGTCCCTGAAGTAGCTCTCGGATTTCCCTCTAGTCTGTCTGCCCTTCTTCCCTTAACAGGCTCAGCTGTTTTCACTGTTTCTCCTGCCATGGCTTCCACATCCTTTGCCCTTTTAGTTGTCCTGTACAAGGTAGCTTCAATTCACTAGCTCCATACCCAGTTAGCCTCTGCAGTAGGGCTGCTGCCTTCTGATCTGGACATCATCGTGCAGTTCAAGTTGTATTACCCTTGAGCAGTGTCCTCACTCTGTTGCCTCATCGTAAGATTGTGGTCAACTAAAATGCTCAGGTCTTTTTTACATGAACTGCATTTTAGCCACATATCCCCTATCCTGGCATGCAATTGATTGCCTAACCAACAATGCATAATTTTATATTTATTTCTGTTTAAAAAATTTATTTTGTTACTTGTAGCCCAGTGTTTCTCAGTAGGGTCATTATGGCAATCTGGGAGACTCTTCCCTCACTGAGACTGTCCTATGCAATGCAAGATGGCTAACATCACTGGCCTTCTTCCCCTTAAGTGCCAGGAGCCACCTCTACTCCTTACTAATTACCACATATACAAACATTGCCTGGATTAGGAATGATTGTTCCTGACCATCTTTCCAACCAATCGGGATCAGGACTGACATTCATCAGTACTATCCTTAGAAGTCTGTGACTCAGGACATCTCAGCCTGTGCAGCGCCCCCCCCCCCCGTTTTATACATGTATGTTAAAAGTAATGAGGCAAAGCAGTCATTGATGACCCTAGCCCTAAGCATAAATCCAAAAGTATCCTTCCCAACGCAGCTGTCATCTAACATTGGTATTAGCTATTGCTTTCAAGTTAGCATGAACACTTACTTGAAATATTTTTTGTCCAAATTACTGATAAAAATGTTGATGGGGACAAGGTCAAGTTCAGAGCCCTTGGAGTGTCTTCATGGCTTCCTCTCTGTCAATGGCTCACAAGGTGAAGCATCTGATGCCACAGTGTCATGGGGCTCTCCTGTGATTCTGATAACTGTTGTGGAATTCTCAATGATTCCCTTAACAAAGTTAGTTACAACATAAGCATATTAAAGCAGCTCTGTCTTTTGCAACACTGCTTCACTCTGGTATTTCCCTTCCTATGGGAAGAGGTGGGAAAAGTCACTATGCGTCTATGGGTGACACACAGTGACTTGCTAATGGAATATCATTGTTCTTCTTCATTTAAAAAGGAAGGAAGGGGACAAGCAAAAATCAGCACAGTGAGTTTGAATGTCACACCCTATTCCTGAGCATGTCACTGGTTTGACAGTTAAGTTGTAGCCAGTTGAGTTGTTTCAGTCCGGCAACTAATAATAGTTAGACTAAGTATTATAATTTGAATCCTTGAGCTCATTAAGGCAGTCAGTTGTCTGAAAGTTGATCGATTGCTTAGTGGTCACTGTAATCTTGACACCTCCCAAAAGAGCAACATCATAATGGGCCAGTTGGATCCTGTATATGAAGGTCTTTGTGATATTTCAGAAAGTTTATACATCCACATCATTTCATTACTCCTCATATACAGATATATCTTAAACATTGACCGCCAGGTATCTGAATGAGTGTTGCTAAATTCCAGGCACCATTTACATATTTTATGAAACCCAGGGATGCTGATTTTCATACTCTATCCCTGGCAGGAAAAAAAGATTCATCATTTGCTTATGTGAACTCCTCTATGCCTTTGGAATGACTGTAAAGAAAGGTGTTTGAAGCCTTAATGATTAAGTTAAAAGAGAAGGGGTGAAATGTTGAGATCAGAAGAGATATAAAACATGAAAAGCATTGTGTGCACCTTCAATCTTGATCTGAGAGAGTATGCCACAGATGAGAACTTTTGAAATTCTAAATTCTTTGGAAGCTGGAATTTTCTTTTCACCTGGAAGAATTCCTCATTTACTACAAGCCCACTTTTAAACATTGAAAAAGGTGGCAATATTGAGCAGGTGGAGTATGGCTTATCCAGGGTGTGGGCAAATGTTTACAGGGAATGCTTTATGATAATTAGATGGATATTTCCCTTTAGTGTGTGTGTTTGTGTGTGTGTGTGTGTGTGTGTGTGTATCACATCACACACATATATATTCCTGCAGGCTTGTGTGCAAGACAATAGTAGTAAATATTAAAATAGCCTAGAACTAACAATTTCTGCAGCATTACTAATCATAAACTGACTTGTTTCCTAAGTGTGTATATTTACATATCAGATTGTCTTAATGTAGACCACACTTTCACCAAATAATTAGGGCCAAGACAGTTGCTGTCATTCCAGTGGCACACAGGTAGGAATGAGGCTGCTAGAGGCATTGTGTCATTAGAACCTACTTATTCTAAAAGCCACTGAACCATGATGACTTGGGAGAGATTCAGTATAATAATTTGAGACCAACTCCACATGATAAAGTCCATTTTAAAAAGATCTTGATTTTATATCCCTGGCATGTGACAAACAAGCATTTTGGTGATGTGGAATTGGCAGCTCTATCTGTTGGCCCTGTGTTCCTTTGGTCTATGCATGTTCCTCTGTTCTCATGTTCTCCTTCATGCCAACATCATGTGACATAACCCAGTACGTCCATCCTCATTCCTCACAAAATCCTTGCATTTAGTGGACTCTTACTGTTTGCTAACACATTTGCATCCTCTGATTGCATTGCTGTGTTTCTAGCATCTTCTTTATCCTTTTACTCTCTGAACATCAGGGACAATCAGGCAACCACAACACCTAATAAAAAGATCAATGCAGCTATGATGTCTTTGACACCCAGTATGAAAACAGAAAAAGCTAAGTAGATGCCCAAGTGCTAGATAAATAAAAATATCCATGCATGGGTGGAATATCCCCCAATCTTCTATGCCTGTGAGTTGGCTCACTCCCTTGTGAATACCATGTTGGATGAAGATGATTCACGCTTGAGCCCAGGTGCCATCTGGGCATTCTGGGCCATTAAAGACTGGAGCCCTACTGCAACCTCCCAGAACCCTCAAAGCTTCCTCACCCATAGTCTCAAAAGACTTCATACTTACCCAGGCACAGTAGCACATGCCTGTAACCCCAGCAGCTTGAAAGGCTGAGGCAAGAGGATCCCAAGTTCAAAGCTAACCTCAGCAACTTAGGCCCTACGCAACTTAATGAGACACTGTTTCAAAATAAAAATTAAAAATAAAAAAAGGGATGGGGATGTGGCTCAGTGGTTAACTGCCCCTGGGTTCAATCCCTGGTACAAAAAAAAAAAGACTTCAATACTTCACTCTTCTCATTCCTAATGAACCTCTCCTCTCTTTGCTTTGTTCCTCTTTTAAAAAATAAAATTTTCATTTTTAATAGAATGCATGCAAAGACTTATAAAGTGCATGGGCATAAAATGGCATCAGTATATATGTGATATGCTGTCTAATAAAACCCAGAGGAGGGAACATTGCTCTCTAAGTATCTCCAGATTATATGGTTAGAACCAGTAGTATCATCAAATACTACAAAGAATATTTAAGATGTTTTGCAACTTGAGCAGTCTAATACGTCTGCTGGTATCTGTTTATATGTCCACCAAAGATCAAGAATGCCTTTACATTTGAATTATACATTTTAGCATGTATAAGGGGGGAAAAGCCAAACACAGGGTAAATCCTAAATTAAATTGGGTAATAAACACACCATTGAAAGTGGGCCTTGGCAAAAGTTCTGAATTTAAAGGAAGCTGCATGTGCACGGAATGCAGTGTGGTGCATCAACTCTCTAAAGCAACATGTTGTAAAATTTTACTGCTTTCTTGTTGTGTTTTATATCTTGTTCTCTCCAGGCTTCGTGGACTCGACCAGAGAAGCAAGAGGTATAGCTTACCTGACCACTAGCCAGTCTTTAGTTTTGAAAGCATTGCAGTTTAACTTGTCGTTACAGTTTAATAACCAGGCACGCTAAACTAATCAGTACTTTAGTTAGATTAAAGAATAGGTTGATAGTGGTAGACACTACTTAGCAATAGTGTCATTTTTAGGATGAGCAAGCAAGCTGTGTTGGGAGTGGATGAACAAATCCTTATTAATTCCTAAAACTGGATCTTATTCTCTTGCTGATGCTGGTAAAATCACATCCAGGTAATTATATTGATAGAAATAAATTTCCCCAATTCCCACACCAGGTATATCAAAATGATGATTTTTTTTTAATCTCACATGGTGAATGTGGCTTTGTACCATAAAGTCACACAGAGTTAGTAATCTAAATCCCACTCAGCCCTTTCCTTTCCAGCTCAACTCATCTTGTTGCTCACTTATTTTATAATGATGGGTCTTAGTGAATTATCACATCACATTTCATTTCAAAAGCTACAAAATGATATCTCTCATTGGTCCTCCCAAATTGTTAAACATATCTGTTACTTTTATGATGCATTGAATTTATGAGATTGGAATGATTTACTACAAATGAGTTTATGTTTTGTAATGTCGGTAGCATTTAGCCTTTGAAATTTGCTCGCTTTCTTCAGTTTAGGTAATGTGGGACTCATCTTGAAAACTAAAGCTAAATATCAACCTTTAGATTTTAATTGCTGTTCTCCAAGACCCTACATATGATCACTCCTAGCATTTTTAACCTGGTTTCTGATTAAGTGACCTATATAATGAAATAAAGACCTGTCTACTTTAGATGAGGTTCAAGGATTTAATCCATAAATACTTTTTATTAAAATATCTTTTGCCTTCTTTCTCTAAACGAACCTTTGATTTTGTAAGACTATAAACGGAAGATCTTATAGATTCTGTATTTTAATTTGGTAAATCTGTCCTCTTAGTCTTTCAGAAATGATAATTATTCAGAACACATAGCTCATGTGTTCAGGTCATAGTTATCAATATTTAATGCTGCTTAATATTTAAACGTTGACTGCCTGTCCCCAGGCACTGATATTAGTTTCTGCACATGAACATACTACCATCATCAGATCCAGTTCATTATAAGCTCTCTTTGTGTCCTACCTTCCCTGATGTCATAGGGACTGTACTTAGGTACATATCCTCACTGAAATGCTTCACTCAGATGGCACAAGAATCATTTAGAGCTGTCACAGGCTGGGTATTTTACTGCCCGGAAGTCATGCGCCCATTGGGATTGGGGAAGGGAGAGAAGAAGGGTTAATTATCAGCAAGTCTTAAGCAGCTACCAATCTCATTCTGCTTCACCTTGTACATCTTCCCCTGTCATTCCGACCTAGACCTGGTGAGCGGAGGAGCTGAGATTTATCAGGGAGCACTAAGGAGGTAGTAAGAGATTTTTTTTTTCAGTAGTGGGAAGAGAATTCTTATTGTAAGGGGAAATAATAGGTTTACTCCCAAGAAAGCAGACCCTGGACTTCGTTTTCCAGAAGTGTCTTTATGTCAAATGTCTCACTTTGGACATAATTGACTTTCAAGTGAATGCCGCCCATGGGGCTCAGAAGTTCCATTCTCTCCTATTTATGTCATTCAGAGATGAAGCCCATAAGCCCAGATAAGAAGGCTTGGGTTATGGCCACTTCATTCTGTGAGCTCTGAAAAGCCTTAGCACTTTTACCTGTAAAAGGGATTCAAAAATGCTTTGATGAGAAGAATAATTATAAACACCCTTCCTATGTGTGGTTTTTTTTTAATGGAGGGTCTTTTGCAATAATGATCTTTTAACTTTTTCCCAGAGCTTCATCTTCTCCCTCTGGAAGAGTCAGCCTGGCTTTTAGTCTGGATGGCTTATGGGTGGCAGTTTGGGGCTTTGTCCAATGCCAGAGTACAATTTTTCACAGAGGAGGTAGTCCAATCACACTGGAGTCCGTCTGCTTATCCTCAAAAGTACAACTGGGCATCTGGCAAATAATTCCACCATCACCCCTGCAGTGAGCCCCTGCAAAACAAGAATTCTGCATAGAGGACTGCCGTCTGGTCTGTTGACACCATTAGATGAGAAATTTCCACATACAGAAACTTAGGAGAAGAGACCAGACTGAAAAAGACAGCACAGTACCGCTTTCCCTGTAATCATTTCCTGAGCTTCTCTTCAACCATTTTCTAGATTATTCTGAATTAAGACTGCTCTTCCCCTGCTTGTTGCTGTTAATGCCCTATTCTTACCTGCATAATTTTCTATGTCCTTCTTCCACATGAGATTGTTCTTTTGACTTCCTGAGGACTATAGCATAGGGCAGATCCAGGACAAGTGCAGTCTGGGTCCAAAAAAAATGTCATTCATTCATCTCATGATTGGTATCACTGAGATGACCAGAAAAGCCAGGCATAGACCTCATGTCCCCTCTACCCTCAGTCCTGCTGGGTTTGGGGGTGGAAATAAGAGTGACAGGCATATCAGGTTAACCTTTCGAGGTCCCCGCAGAAATGGCTTTATGCTCTTTATGGCGCTAATGCAGACTGACAGGTAAAAATTTTTGTTTGGCATTTTAAAATACCACTGGGATGAACCAGTAAGCACTGAAGCCCACAAGAAAATGAGTCCCAGGATTCAGTGTCTCCAGCAAACTGGATGTCTAGGAAGTGCTCCTCTTGGGATGCAGCTTCTCAATCAAGCATCCCCCGACATTTGCTGGCCAAATGGGAATACCAGGGAGTGGATCTCAGAGAGATGTACTCACATCAGGACGCAGTGATGATTTTGCTAGGCCCTTCTTCCTCTTACTGGCAACGTGTTCTGGCTTCCAGATATATGACAAGCCACAGGGCTCAGATGAGTGAAATGGACCAGATCAGTTAATGCTGGCGTAAGGGACTTCTTGTGATAGATCTTTGGAGACAGCTACACAGGCCAGTGGTGCCTTGCTTTTGAACTTCCCAGGCTGCCACAGGACATTACAGTGTGGGACTTCAGGATTCCAAACAAGCACATTAAAAAAATTTGAAGCCAAATGTCCTTTCATTCTCTAAAGATGCTAGATGCAGAGTACTGTCCTATCCATCTCTGCAGAATGTCATATACTGGAGATGAGGATGACCCAGCCTTCAAGGAGCATGTCCTCTTCTTCAGATAACCAACTTTCTGGAGGATCTGGACTTGGGCCACATGTCTAGACCTGCCAAGGGTCAGCAACCATTTTACTTAGAATGTCAAGAGGGAAAACAAAAACCCCCGGAAATATTCTAGTATCCGTTGCCTAAGGATCATATGCTTATTCTCTTCTTGATCAAGCACAGTCATTCCAGAGATTCAGGAAGCCAATCCCAGTATCGAGAAGCTAGAAAATAGTGGCAATTTTGGTGTCAAGGATTCCAGATCTCTTTACCTCTGCTCTTAGAGAAAGGATCCTATTACCCCCAATTCCTCCTGAGCTTTGAATTGAAGTTTTGGGGTTGGAATTATTTAATTTTTAAGTATTCAGGAAAGGGAGGCATCTGTAGAAAATGGCTTTCTTGCATGCTTTCTTTCTTTGGGCACATTTGAAGTTCCCATCACATGTGCATGCATATGGGACTGGAGGTGGGCAGAGTGGAAGGAAAGGACCGGAGTGCAGGTTTCTAGGATCTCCTGAGCCAAGGCTGTTGCTGCTGAGACCTCTGTTGGCTAGAGCTTTCTCTTCCATTGTACATATCCCAAAGTAGTCTTTTGGGAACTAGACTGTCCTTGTCCCAAACCAATTTTGGCACACAGTTCAGGCCATTTGACATAACCAAGTCCCATTTTCTGTTTTGGATATATCCAGTTCCCATGGTGCTCACTGAACCTCCCCCATTAGTTGATACTTAAAGTCAGACTTAGATGTTGGCACAGAGAGGAGAGAGGATGTGAGACTGGTCACAGACAGGTGATGACCTAGTCTCCTAGCTCCTACCCTGCTGGGCCCTCTGCCTTGCCTCGGACTCTGATGCTCTCCCTTCCCTCCTGGCAGACTTTGGACGGGCACATGGTGGTACGCAGCCACGCCCGAGTGTCATCCCTGACCCTGAAGAGCATCCAGTACACAGACGCTGGAGAGTACATCTGCACGGCCAGCAACACCATCGGCCAGGATTCCCAGTCCATGTACCTTGAAGTGCAATGTGAGGAATAACTGGGGAAGGATGGGGGGATTAGGGGAAGAGCAGAGCACAATCAAGATGTGAGAGGAAATAGCACTCAGGTCCTAAGGTCACCCTGTGAGCTCTTCTGCTTCCTGTGGCAGTTGGCCCTGGGCCCCTTCAGAGCTCTATCTCCAAACCATCCCACACACATTGTCCCCAGGCTTCTTACAAGCCTTGCATGCGCTCTGAGTCTTCCCAGAGCATGTGCACAGGAGCGCCGACATGATCCTAACCTCTCCTCCACCAGGCACTAGGTCTACTTCAGGGCATGCCTGCCTCGCCAGTGCCAGGAGACAGGACATGGGGGCTCCAAGACACCAGTGGTCACCCTGACAGCCACTGTTATTTGTTGCAGATGCCCCCAAGTTACAGGGCCCTGTGGCTGTGTACACTTGGGAGGGGAACCAGGTGAACATCACCTGTGAGGTTTTTGCCTACCCCAGTGCTACAATCTCCTGGTTCCGAGACGGTCAGTTGCTGCCGAGCTCCAACTTCAGCAATATCAAGATCTACAACACTCCTTCAGCCAGCTATCTGGAGGTGAGAGGCATGGGGACAGGTTGGAGGGAGAAGGCTATTTGATGATGGGTAGGCTTTGGGATGGCACTTATTATCTTCTTTCTTGCTTGCCTGGTACATTCTGACCTGGAGAGCCATTGGCTGGAGAAGAAACTGAGCCTCAGCTGGTCACCTTCCTCAGCTGCTCTGATGTACTCCATGCATCTGGACTGGGACTGGGAGGTGGAAAGAGCCTCTCCCTTGACCTCTGAACTGTTCTTCTCTCTGGTTCAAGGCTGTGCTGGAGCTAATGATCTGTGCTTACTAGTTCTATTCTTTTACTAATTCAATTCAGTAAATAAGGATCCAAGTCTGTGGACATTTCATGGTACACTTGTAATCCCAAGGGCTTCTTCTTTCTAAAGGTCACCCCAGACTCTGAAAATGATTTCGGAAACTACAACTGTACTGCAGTGAACCGCATTGGACAAGAATCCTTGGAATTCATCCTTGTTCAAGCAGGTGAGTGCCCCTTATGGTGGCTTCGGCACGACCCTTACCCTTGTCAGGGTAACCAGGATACTTCAAGGATACCAGTGCAAAGGGGAAAAAGAGCCAGGGCCAACAAAGCCAGATGGTCATGAGCCATGTTGGGGGAGAATCATAGAATGGAGAAGGTCAGAGGACAGAATGCAGGTGACCAAGTCTTCAGTAGTGAGCAGAAATAAGAGGGACATGCTTGGAAACTGGAAGTTGTGTTCCTGGGCCAAACTGGGCTCACCTGGGACTCTGTATGTGCCCTCCCCACAGACACCCCATCTTCGCCATCCATCGACCAGGTGGAGCCATACTCCAGCACAGCACAGGTGCAGTTTGATGAGCCGGAGGCCACAGGTGGAGTGCCCATCCTCAAATACAAGGCTGAGTGGAGAGCGCTGGGCGAAGAAGCATGGCACGTCAAGTGGTATGATGCCAAAGAAGGTGAGTCCATGTGGTTGTAGGTGCCGTGGTACTCAGTGTGGGGTACACACTCACCCCCAGCCTTCCTCAGGTCCTGCCTGCCCATTTGAGGAAGGTGGCACACCATTCTTACCTACTGGAACATGCCAGATATCACCACCTGCCATCCCATCTGGGTTCCTGCAGAATTAGAAACTCTCCCGCCCAGAATTAGGTCATGGTCATGACTCAATAGAGAATTGTTGGCCTTCAGAACTTGGTTCTCATGACCCTGCCAGGACAACGAGGTCATCTTGGTCACATTCCAGCCAGAAGCCCTGCCTAGGTGCTGAGCACAACCACATGAGTGCACCGCACCCCTGCTCTGCATGTGCAGCTTTGGAGTCTCTACTGACATAGGCCAGTCCTACGTGGGTGTCTGAACCTAGGGACTGTCATGTAATTCTGACAGTAACTGAATAAACAGAGCCAGCAAGACAAGTGTGCTCGGAAATCAATCCTTTGATATTTTTGCAAGCTAAAGGTTTAAGAGTATACGCATATCATATTGTTACTTGAAATTATCACAGTCTTTCAGAGGCACATTGCACTTTTACTGTGATTAGTTCCAACCATGAAGCTCCATCACACCCTCACCTCCGGGGATGGACAGGGACGGGGCCAAGAGAAAATCCGGATTGGAGGAGAAAATGGTTATTTCAGCTTCCTAACTTCTCTCTGAAATCTCATACTTTGTGGCGGGTTGGTCCCATGTTACAATCTATGCCAAGCTTTTTCTTTCCTTCCTTCCTTTCTTCCTTCCTTCCTTCCTTCCTTCCTTCCTTCCTTCCTTCCTTCCTAAGATCTAGTTTTTTGTCTTAATATGGGAGAATATACATAACATAAATTTATATTTGACTATTTTTAAGCGTACAGTTCAGTAGCAGGAAGTCACAACCATCACCAATATCCAGCTCTAGAACTTTTTTGCATCCCAAATGGAAACCCTTTACCTTTTGCCTCGCCTCCCTCCAGTCCCTAATAACCACTATTCTACTTTCTGTCTCTATGTAGTCAATTTTCCTCATTACCTTATAGAAGTGCAATCATGCAACATCTGTCCTTTCATGTCTGCTTATCTCATTTAACACAATGTCCTCAAGGTTGTTCCTTGTTATACCATGTGTCAGATTTTCATCCCTTTTTTTTTTTAATAAAGAGAGAGGGACAGTGAGAGAGGGAATCAATTTTATTTAGTTTTTCATGTGACTTTCGGTGCTCTGAGACTTTATGTGTATGTGATGCTGGGATTTGAACTCGCATACTTGCCCATGCCAGGCAAGGGCCGTAACCACTGAGCCACCATTCCAGCCTTTCATCTCTTTTTAATGCCGAACAATATTCCATTGTTTGTCTTTGCCACATTTCATTTATTCAGTCATCCATCAATGACAGATTGTTTGGGTTGTTTCTACTCTTTGGCTGCTGTGAAGGTTGCTGCTGTTAATATGGCTATGCAGGTATCTGTTTGAGTCCCTGTTTTCAGAAATGTATATGCCCAGAAGTAGAACTTCTTGATCAAACGACAGTTCTGTTTGACTTTGTGAGGACCTATCATACTGTTTTCCATAGCATTATTTTACCTCGAGGCTTCCACTCTTTTATGATCCATCCCATCTTCTCACAACAGCCAACATGGAGGGCATTGTCACCATCGTGGGTCTGAAGCCTGAGACGACGTATGAGGTACGACTGGCAGCCCTCAACGGCAAGGGACTGGGCGAGATCAGCGCGGCCTCCGGGTTCAAGACACAGCCAGTCCGTAAGTAAAGCCATCTGTCCTGCCTCTTCCCCACTCCTACTTTCTTCTTGGGGACCCTGAGCTCGCCTGTGTCATGGTTCAGAAGACAACCTTTGTCTTTCAGATCCCTCTGCTCATGAAAGCCCCAATTCCTGGAACTCTGACTCTCAGCGATAGCTAACATACTCCTTTCGTCCTCATTTCTCAGAGGGGCTGGGGACATGGCCCTAGTAGCTGGTCCAGCTTGTTAGAATAATAGCCAGGCAGGGCTGGGCACGGGAGGGGAATACACCTACACAGTATTGCAGGGAATGGGGAGAAAATCAGCAGGGTATGTGGAGGGATTTAGGAGATTTGCTTTTTTGACACAGGTCCACAGAGGCCCTAAGTACCCTGTGACTTGAAGGAAGAAGGTAGAGACAGTGATGGTTCATATAATTCTTGATGGAATTTTTGATGCAGCAGAGATATTAAATCATAGAGAAATGGAGACTGCTGTAGGACATGTGAGCAGGAGATAGATCCCAGCCATGCCAAGGGAGAGGATGACCATGGCCTTGGACTTGCCCGCTCCTTCACCTTCCCCGTCCCCCTCCCCCACCTGGGGCATTCCTCATGGTCTCCCTCCTCCCAGGCCCTTTCCAGAGAGCTGCTTCTCTCTGATTCTGTTCAGGGCATCACTGTAACCCGCTGTCATTCCCTCTTTCCTTAAGCCCTGCCGGCCGGCTCTGCCCTCGCTTCCAGCAGCAGCCAGACTGTAGGCAAGCTCTGTTTTGGCACACTCCTCTTCAGACCAGAGCTGCTGCCCTGTGAGGCTCCTGAGTCTGTCCAGCTCAAGAAGAGGCTGCAGAACCCTATTCCTGGGTGGCCACGCAGCTCTCTGGCTCTCCCTGGATGCAAAATGCACAAGGCAGAATCCTTTGCTTCTGTCTTTGGAGCCATGGGCCTGCAAAGTGACCCCCTCGCCTTTTCCCAGAATTAGAAGGTTATCACATTCCTTTCTCAGGGATTGCTTCTTTCTGCATTTGAAATAATTTGATAATTTGAGTTTCCAGCTCCATGTGCTCTGCAGATTCTGTTCATTTCTTTTACATCTTATTTTTTTTTCCTTGGGTCTGTCTCTTGGCTTTTCTTTTCGTCTGTGTTCCATCCATGGGAAATGCAGATAGCCCTCCTCCACGTAAGTGCCTCTTCATACCTCATTACCTGTTTCCATAGTGTTAACATCTGCTAGTCCTAGTTCTTAATTTAGTTCTGGTCCCTTTCTTGTCCCCTAGAGGCTGAAGTAGATGATACTGTCTGGGCCCTAACCACACTGACCTTAGTCTAGTTGTACCTTTGTTAACATCTGTAGGTGACTCCAAGAGGCTAACACTCTTCCTGTTTTAGAGCATGCAACTTCTGTGTCTTTTGAAATTGTGTATATTTATTAATTTTTGTGTGTGATGATTACACTGTGGCAAAGATAATGTTTGCTGAGCCAAGCATGCTGGAAGTCTGCAGATGGTCCCTGAGCAACAAACAATAGCAACACCTCGCCTGTAGCCAGGATTCCAGAAAGGTGACGGCAGCCTTGCCAGACCACTTCTCCAAATCCCTCCAAAAGAGAAAGACCTCGAAAGGATTTTCACACCCTAATCATGGAAGCCATCAATATCAGATCAATATCAGACACAGTGAACAGGGTAACAGAGCTGGCTCGCTGCCACAGGGAGTGTGGCCTGACCCACTCAGCCTGCGTAGACACCCTCACACTTTCCTTTCGTTGAGGCTGGCTCTTTTTTTCCCAGACTGAGCTCACAAAGCAGTGGTGGGAGGTTGTCCCCAGAAAGACCCAGAAAGAGAGGTAGTCAGGAAGTGTTATACTCTTTTCGTTAAAAGCTATTGACTCCTGAAAGGCACTCAGGGAAACATATCTTTTTAAATTTTATTCAGAAATACTGCAGCAACAGCAAAAACTAAGTAGCTAAGCGTGGGTGATAGATTTTGAGCAAGAACTAAATCTACTATCTCAGCTTTGTTGATGTGTGAATGCACCAGCACAGGGAGGCATCAGAGTAGGAGATGGAGTTGTCACGTAGGTCTGGCGGCTGTGCCCCAAGAGTTCAGGAGGGGCAGCTCTGGACAGGAGAGCTCCTTCCTCCTGGATCCTTATATTAGCCCTTCACTGGATGAGGCCTGCAGGTGAATTCTCACCAGTAACTGGAGTCTGAGAACTGAATCAAGAGTAACTGTGCCTTGAACTTCAAAGATCACAGTGGCTTTCATTCGTTGTCACCTCAGACCTTATAAGCAGGAGTTTTTCAAATTAGCAGGGGCTATTTTTAAAGTCGGTGTGAAAAATTAAGTTTAATGAACATGTTTAGTTTTCTTGCTTAATTTGTTTTTTAAAAGAAGCTCTCTCAACTTCATCATTTGTGTCTGGTAGTATGGAAATGGATAATTAATCAAGACCTCAAGAAGCCCTTTGGGGGATGGTAGCATCATCTCTCCATTCCAAGTAGATCATGGTCAATACCACACTTCTGGCACAGAAGTCAGGTTTTTTTCAATCAGATGAAGTGTGGTTTAAAGAATTAAAAAGCAAACTTCTTTTGGATGAGTAGGAGCAAGTTGACAAGTTGAAGGTGGCTTTCTTCAAGAAGTCGATCAGACTGAGGTGGTGAATAGGTGAGAACCTCGTACTCCCACTACAGAGGCCTTATTATATGGTCTTTCTTTGCACCCCCTCTAAGATTCCCAGAGCTGTTTATGTGAAGTCCTAGCCCTGGGGATGTCCCATTGCCCTCAGGCCTGTCTTGAAAAAGGATATCATTGGGAAAATGATACCAGGGCTTACCACTGCTGTGACAAACTCCTCTTTTTGGTACTAGGAAGTAAGGACAAGTCTTAGGAAAGACCTTCTCTGAGTTCTTACTCCTACTCCATGGAAGACACAAACGTTGCCCGAACACATATAAACAAAATTATCCATCCGTTTAGCTGTGTGCTCGCGCCAAGCCTAAGAGTCAATGGCATCGGTGACTGACACTGGCTTATCTCAGCCACTCACAGTGCACTCCTATCCTGTAAGACTGTTGGGGTGCAGATGCATAGGCTGATCCTGAGACACTGGAGTTGGGCCCTAAGTGCACCCTCAGCCCCAAGGAAGAGAAAGCACAGGGCCAGCAGGGTCTGGCATGCTGGACAGAGGGGTTGGCTGCCAGACCAGACCCCCAGGGGCGAGCTATAATTGGGATTGGTGCTCCACACCTACTTACCCATCACTCAAAGTTCATTGAGATCTGAGTGATGGGGTTGCCTTCTTGGATCCTTAACAGATTTCTCAACTTTTAGGGACACAGATATATCAAAGTCAGAGACAAGCAAGTGATGTAGCAAAAGCCATAGACACCTGAAGGACTCCTGCTTCTGAGCTGCCAGATAGAAAGCATGGCTTACCTATTTGGAGATTCCTTTGGTATGCAGTTTATAAATGTGTCTGAAGACAATGAGGAAGCTGTGACTCCAAACAAATAAAACACTAACCTTGGAAAATATTCCCATTACACTTATTTTTTAGCCAAATGTCTGCACAGTGTCCAAGACTGTGGAAAGCTTGCAACCTCTGTTTTCCTTGGGAGAAGCCTCTTGCCTGTCAGCACTGCCTAGAATTTACTATGAATCTTTCTCTCCATGATTGAACAACACACTTATAGAATTTCATTGCCTGAATATTACCTCTAAATTTGCCTCTGAACCATGGGGCACAGGAGCAGAAGACTGCATAGGAGTCTCTACTTTTTAAAAAAGGTGCTTCCATATTTTTGTTTTTATATGTTGTCCGCTTGGCAGCACATGCAAAGAGACATGAAATGCATTTGTACTATATGTGATTATACACGCGATTCAAACCAAAAATAAATAAACAAATAGAACAAGAAGTAGAGAGATACTTTTGTCTGAATGGCCCAGGCCATCTAATCATGACAGATTAGCAGTCTAGCTTGCTCTGATCCTAGTGACAGTGGACTCTCATGGTTTAATCAGATGCCATCATCTGGACCGTAAAGGAAAAACCAAACCATGCACATTCCGGCAATGTTACTGATGTGTTGAAGCTTTTCCAAAATTTCATCTAGCTCTCAAAGGGGACTCTTTGTTTTGCAATTGATGAAGGGACAACTCCTGAATATTTGCCAATAAAATCTAAAGATCCGTCCATTCAGCGTCCCAGTGTCTTGGATGCACAGTTTCTAACCATCCTTCATGCAGAAAGTTGGTTAGCGTTTCTTGCTTAGCCCTGTCGCTTCAACCATCCGTTCTTCGGAGGTGCAAGAAAAACATGGAACATTATTTTTGTCACTCTTCTATAGCAATATCAAAAGGGTCACATTCTGTAGGGAGTTTTCTGGAGGGCAGTGGTGTTTTTAGTGTCATCTGTATGACAAATGATCATGAACCTCACCCAGTCATTAAGTAGAACAATCATTTCTGTTTCTGTTAGTTATTAAAATTAGAGAATGAGGAATTTGAGTTTTGCTATAAATGTGTGTCATATGCATAAATATGTGCTCATATGAGAACATATATTTAGAGTATGACATGAAAAGCCTCCTCTAATGAGCTACCTTAAGCTGAGGTCCAGGTGTATTTTCCTGCTGTCCCTTTGATCCTATGGGGACAGCTGGTCTTGCCGAATTGGTTATTTGTTGTCAGCCTGGGCTTGAGATCTGTGGCTGTTCCTGTCCCAGTCCTTTAACTAAATGGCAGGGTTTGGCAGCACTCAGGTTCATGGCTTGAAGTTAGAGAGAGCTCTGCTCTGCTGGTTTGCTGGTCACCTGTTCCATGCATGGTGCTTCTCTGCCCAACTTTAACTTGTTTCAGCTCCTTTTTCTGACACCCTAGGATTGCCACTTCCGGTTTTTCACTCACTGTCTGTGTGCATGATTTGTTTTCCCTTTTTTTTTTAAGTTTATTTTTTTGTTTTGTTTTGTTTTGTTTTGTTTTATTCACCTTCATTTCTCTTTCCTTAGCGGCTCCTGCTAGCTCCTCTAGCCCTGTTCCATTGTCTTCACCAGCTAGTGAGTATCATTTTCTTCATCCATCTCTCTGCATGCTGCTTCCCACCAGCCTCTGTTCCTCTGCCTACTGTTATGTCCTTTACCAGGTGATTATTCAACTCTGTTGGTGAAAAGCCACATCAGGTTTTAGAGAAGGAAATGGAAAGAGAAACAGGCACAGGGCCTTTCAGATTCAAGGGAGGCAGCCTCCCCCAGAGGGGACTTAGAAGAGCATTGCTCTGAACAGGAAACCCTGCAGACAGACCTCCTGAGGCTGCCGCAGCCAGCCCTGTCCTCAGGAGTCCCAGTGGGCCAGACCAAAGCTGATTTTTGGAGAAGCCAAAGGAATTTACTAAGTAAAATCTCTGCTCTGCAGGGTCGTACAAAATGCTTTGAGGTGCTGTGTTTTTACCCTTTATTTTAATTGGCACAGTTGGACTCAAACATTGAAATTAGATAGTGAGGCCTACAGCTTTTGCTTTATCCATAAATGCATATATTTCTCGTAAATATTTGCCAGAAAATAAATAGTGTCTGCTTGCAGATGTGACTGGCAGTAGGCGCTTAGCAGATGATTTAACCCTTGGCAGGCAAGGCGTACCGTGTCCTCTGAAACAGAATGCTTGGTTCGCCTCCACCCACCCCGGTAAAGACAGCAGCAAACACCACAGCAGTCATCAAGCTCTGCTCTGCTCACCTCATCAGCACCACTGGCCTAGCAGGAATGGCGACTGGCCATGCTGTGCCATCCTGGCTGAGCCTGACTCATTTCCAGTCACATCATTTGCTGTGCTGTCCTTTTGTTCCCTTGAACCCCTGAGCAGAGAGCTCTGAGCCTCCTACTCTTTGGAGTTTTGAGCCTAGTTGTCTGGGGATGGGAGGGACAAGCAAAGTGAGACACCAGCTGAGCAAGCCCGGGTTGTGCTGTCATCGTGAGTCAGCGCAGGGCACAGCAGCAGGTGCGCAGGCAGGCAGAGTGGCCCTGCCCGGCTGGCATTTTTCTCCCTAGTGCAGCAGAACCCACGGACATTTGGGCTCAGCCTCAGAAGGCAACTCCAGCCCCAAGCCCAAATGCCCTCTGTTGCCATCTTTCTAACTCAGAAACATGCCCACTGCCCCACACGCTGCCCTCTCGGGCAGCACACCATAGCAGAGGGAGTGCAGTCCTTGGAAACAGGCTGACCTGGGTTCAAATCCAGATCTGCTGCTTCTGCCTGCAGCTCCTTGAACTTCAGCGAGTCACCCGGCCTCCTCAAATCACAGGTTTCTCTTCTCTAAAATGAAGGATAGATTCAACTTTATCTTTCAGGTGTTTGTGGAAATTAAAGATAAAATGTCAAAAACACAAAGCCCAGTATCCAGCTTATAGCAGCTAAAATTGATAGTAAGAATAAATGGAGGTATGCTATTTCTTGCTGTGTGAGAGTCCTTTGTCAGCCAAATTTTGGATTATCTCTTTAAAATATTTATACTGGTGCCCATATATAAAATATATGTACGCACATGTATATGTAGTATATATATATAGACTTATGATTTTTTCCTCTATCCTCCCTTCACCTTTCTGTTGTGCTTTCTGTCCTTCGTATTTCATAGCAACCTGGCTTTGTCCTGCCCTTACAACCTCAGCGCTGCCTAGTGAGTAAGGGGCTGAGCTGGGCTCAGCTTCACCTCTGATTGCTGCTTTTGGAGGGCTGACCTCTGGGCTGCCAACTGCCTGTGGTTTTCCTTCGATTACAAGCAATAGCTGTGAATGCATGGAGGCTCCTAACCTGGATTGGTTTCCAAAGCATGCTATCTGCTTGGCCATGGGAGCAAACCAAACATCCCCCAAAGAACCAGGGTGATTATTTGTAGAATACTCTGTGCACTGAGGAGGCCTTTTCAAACTGACTTTCACATTAAAAATAGAAAATGATTAGGGAATCTCTGAGCAGACAAAGAACACCAACTCCTTCCCAGATTTTGTTGCCCCTCCCTCTGAAATACACACACAAGCACACCCACACACGCACACACACGAATGTGGAAGTCACAAAAAGATAGAGAAAGGAAAGAAATAAAAGGAGGTGGCTACTTGGAGAAAGGCAGAGGGTGAAGAGGAGAAGGAAGGGGTGGCCCCCTCCTGACAGCAGCTGCCTTTGTCTCACTCTGCAGCCACAGCTCCTTCCCACTGCTCTCTTCAGGCTTCCTCCTCAGTGCTGGAAAAATGATAGACTACAGAGAACTAACCCAGGCTCTCTCAGGGTTGAAAATGCAGGTGAAAGTGCTGGAATTCAACTCTTGACAGTGGAGTCAAGAGCCCGACCGTACTATCTTTTCTCATCATGAAAAAACTAACACCGATCACCACTGTACAGGTTCCAAGCTGCCCTTCATAATGCTCTAAATGAAGTCGGATGTTTTGAGGACTTCTGTCCTCTGGCTAGGCCACAGGAGTGTGGGTGTGCATGTTTTGTAGTGTTCAAACACCAAAGCTGGGTGGGGAGTTCAGATTTTATATTTCTGGGTGCAGAGAGAGAGAGAGGGAGAGACTTCATCCCCTTCAGCCGTAGTCAGAGCAAGAAGGCAGCAAGCAGGTATGCAGAATACAGCTCGGATCCCTGGGCCAAGGCTTCAGAGACAGGATTGAACCGAGAAGAAAAGAGTTTCCTGGTTCTGTGTGTTGCATGAAATGGTTCTTTTTTCTCCTGCAGAACACAGCTAAGGGTCTGCTTTCTTGGTGTTCCCTTCGTGTGCGTGCTGCGATGAATTTTAATTCCTGATGCTTTTGAGGTTTCTTTTTGTCAGCACAGCCTAGTGGGTGACAATGCGCTGTGGGTTTAATTCAGATGATGAGGTCCCTTTGTTGTTGTTGTAGTTTTGCTTTCTTTAATATTTGGTGAAGGAATGCAGCTAACTGCACCTTTTTCTTCTACAGTGTTCCTCCTGCCTGGTACAGTGTGTGTACCAGGTACAGTGAGTGCCCCCCACACACACACACAGTAGGAGAGAGCTACATGATGTATTTGCACACTTGTGTCGTATTTAAGATGCCTCCCTATAGCTTGGTCTTCTCTGTCAGTAAAACACAACCTTAATTCCATATTTTTCCTGAAGGAAGAATGAAATACTTCTCCCCTGACATGTTTAATTTTTAAATGACTACTTCTGCCCACAGACAAAATGATTACTTGTGACATTCAAAGGAAGAAAGTTTGAATCTGTTTTATTTGGACCACTTGTCTACTGACCCAAATCATGGGTCCCTGTGGATCCTGAGATAAAGGAGGAGCAGTCACAACTGGGCAGCAGCCTGTATTTAGCAGAAATGGATTCCTCCCTATCAAGACAAAATGTAGCACATGTGACTTGCAGTGGAACTAATAGAAAGTAGCTATAATCATCCAAAAATCTATCCATCAACCAGCAAGGGTGAAAACAAATGATACCTCCTAGTTTTGCATGTTTTAGCTCCTTTATAATTATGAGTGAACAAAAATATCCTAAATAAAATTAAAAGAGGAACTTCTCAGTTGTATATAATTCCTGCAGGGCACCCTTGGTGGAAACCTGTATGATTGGGGACAATAAGAAGCACACATTCTGATAGGTCAGAGTGGCAAGGGCAAATAGAACGTGGTTAAATTATTTCTTTCTAATATTTTTAATCAGTAGTGTGCTTATTTCAGAAAGGTATATATCTCCCTTCTTTGCCCCTTTTCCCCTTAGCTTCAACCAAAAGTGACCAAAGCTTCCCCAGGCCTGTGAAAGTTGAGATGGAAAATCCAAAATGCCTTTTAAGAGGTCAAGATGCTTCCGTCCCAAACTGGAATATAGGATAAATGTAGGGCTGAAAGGCATGGAGATGAATCCAAGCAAGAATACTGTTTTTTACATTGTGAATCTTATCATTTCTTATCAATACAGCCACATGTCCGGAGATATAGCTTTACACTGCCAAGCCCTTGTTTACTGTTAGGCTCCCAGCTAACAGTAAACCAGGGCCAGGGGTTTCGTTTTGGCAAGTTAGCGTTGACAGAGCCATTGCCTCCACTGCCAGAAGAAAATCTATTCCCTGATCAGCTCTGGCCTTTTCTTACATATGTGTCTTAACTTTGGGGAGTCTCAGCAGGTGTCAGGAATGTTGTGGGTATGCAGATAGGAAACGAGTCAGGACCCTCAAGGCCACCATCTCTGGGCTGCATCCACCCACCCAAGCTCCTTCAGCTCATGTTCCCTCTCCCTGTTTCACCAGTGAAAACATGAAGTGCCTTTCTTCATTTAATGCAATCTCTTGTTCTTGCAGGGCTTACAGTCTACGCCTTAACAATCACAGGACTTTTCCTGGATGACCCTTGACTTGTTTCGTTGCCTCTGTTTCCCAAGGATGCTGAGACATTTCTGGAATCTATGAATAATGACTTGCTTTTGTTCTTTTCCTTCAACAGGAAGGAAAAGATGTTCCTTTGACATCTGGGTCCTGACAGAAACACCTCCCCATTTCAAAAGAAGTGTTCATGTTCCTTAGCGTGTATTAATATGCAGTGTTGGCAGCTGTATCTAATGCTTATTGGTGTTGTTAACCAAGTGCTCTTTATGATTTATTATTTTCCTATTTCTGAGCAGTTTTACTGTCCTCCCAGTGTTTCTTAAATATGCTGCTAATTTAATTTGATTTCTCCTTTTATTTAGTCTGTGATTTTGTTGTTGATTTTCTCCCTGCCCATTGTTTACATCAGTTTTTAATTTTTTTGTATTTTCCATGTGACCTCCTCCACTTTCCTTTCAACCAATCATGTGCGTGCGTATCATGTGACTTTGTCATGTGGCTTGCATGGTGCTGATGATGTCGTCCACGCTGGTGAACAGAAGGTAAAACTCTTTTTCTGATTAGTGAAATAAATCTGGAACCACAACCTGGCACCTAGGGCCCACTCAGTTCAGATTTCCTAAGTGAAGCCATTTGAAAGATTTCCTCTCGTTCTCAATTCACATCCAGAATTCACCATTCTTTGCAACCTTGATTTGGCAATTTGATAATGTGACTGTCTTTGGCTTACTATTTTGCTTCAAGAAATTTGGTTATAGCAACTGCCCTCTATAGTAAAGCCATGTTAGCCACAGCACAGTTTGCAAACTTGAATTTTTACCAGAAGCATGTTTGTAAATTAGCCTTATAGCATTGTTATTTAACTTTATATTCAGTAGTTCTATACACCCCAGTTGTTCTAAAATCAATCACAATCCCATGAAAATGTTTGCAATCTTGAAATGCTACAGAGAGAAGTACTCTGTTGCAAAGGTTATATTTGTTCACAACCAGTGAGAGTGCTTCATACAATTCATGCAAATTGAGGACTTTCTGAAACAGGAATTTGGATTAGAGCAGTTTGGCTGTGATTACTGAGGTGTCACTTTTCAAGAGTGGCCCTCCCCCAGGCAGGGGGGACAAATCAAGCAAAAGTCACTTGGCAATTACCATGACTAGAGATCTCCGTGTAATCAAGAAGCACATGATTGACCCTTGCAGCAAAGGAAATAAAATTATAGCCTAATTAAGCACATAACAGTGACAAAATAATTAGTTAATATTGTGCCTGTCACAACCTTGTTAAAAACATTTCTCACTTACCATAAAGAGAGAAGAAGGAAGCTTCTGCTCACAGCTTCCCCCACTAAAATCGAATGCCTGTTCGGAACCTGCCCTGGGAGTCAAATGCATCCCCCTCTCTTCTAACTGAAGATTTTTACTTCACATCACACCCCGAGATACATATAGGCTGCACTGATCATAAAAACAAAACTAACCCCAGTAACCACCCGGTATGCCTGTGCATGCAAGGGGTCCCCCATTTGACCTCATTCTCTGAGAACTGATTGGGCGACATCCACACAGTCAAAACCATCAACAGCTCGTTGTGCATGTTCTCTGTTCCCAGTCTCTTCTGTGTCACGCTCCCCACGTGTGTTAGCCCTGTGTATGTTCCCTCTCCTTCATCCTCCATTTACCATCTCGGAGGACTTAGGCTTTGTACATATGGCGGCTTTGCGTTGATTTAGTCCCATTTACAGCCAGACTCCTGAATTTGCAGAGAAGCCACCCTCATTTCCTAAGAGAGCTATTTGATATTTACATCATAGGAAATA
This sequence comes from Aplodontia rufa, assembly GCA_004027875.1. NCBI lineage: Eukaryota > Metazoa > Chordata > Mammalia > Rodentia > Aplodontiidae > Aplodontia > Aplodontia rufa. The sequence goes on from PVKS010010827.1 coordinate 49,519, forward strand.
TAGTGGGGCCATCCCCAGAAGGGCACCTGATACAGTACACAATAATAAATTTAACCTACCTTCAAAAATCGTCTTGACCTTTCACTCTCAGGCCAGAGACTATTGGGAGTCAATCAGTCCATTCAAACTAGGATGGACTGATTAGGTTACATTAATCATTTCACTCCAAACATTCCTGCATAGGAGATTTTTGGGAACACCTCCTATCTAAACCGTAACATTGATGTCCTGGAAATACACCTGACCCTTCCCCCTGAGACACTAAGTGTGAACAGATGCTAGTTATTGAATTTGGAATTCATTCGTTTATCTTTTAAAATGGGTTTGGTCATTTCTGTGCAATGCTGTAATTCAGAATGAGGCAAAGCACAATGTTAAAGTACAAACAAAAACTGTGACCAGCACTAAAAAAAAATCACTGAGAGAATTCCAAAGCTATGATTATCCCTCATCGAACTATATTCCCATGCATGGCAGACCCCTCTCCTGCCATCTGCAAGGGTCAGAAAGAGGACTTCCTCAGGAGAGCCACCGGCAGCAGCAGGAAGTGACCTAAAAGTTTAGGGGAATCTCGAGAAATCAGAACAATTAAAATTTACAGGGGAGAGAAATAAACCTTTGTTAAGGACAGTTATCATCTGCTTTCCCTGGGCTTTAGTAAGCAGGAGGTCTTTCTCATGTCAGGGACTTGTATGCCCAACAGTTGATAAAATCCAGTGTTCGTTAATCCACCCTCTACACACACACACACACACACACACACACACACACAATTGCCTGGAATGCACTTAACATAAGCTGCGTGCTCCATCCACCTGAAGTTCAGTGTTTAACGTGTTTACGGAGTCCAGCAGCACCAAATGAATAAGGTAGGTAAAAGGGGAACTGCCCACCATCCTCCATGGTTACTTGGCTCCTGAGCCTTCAGCGATTAGGTGTAGAGGCTCATGACAGTCAAGCGTAAGCACCTACGATGGCAGGAGTCAGGTTTCAAGCTAAGATGCTCCTCCACAGAAGAGCTTATTTCTGCTATCCTGGCCTCACGTAACTGTAGGACTTCGAGTGACTCCACAGAGCCATGGTTCTGTTGAGGACTCGGTGTAACTGGGACTCCCCTGCCTTCCTCAACCAGCATGCGTGTGATGAGAAGCATCCCTGCACCCCTTCTGTCACAGTGCTGCATGTTTGAGCATGGCTCCCTCCCCACCCACTCATAATGATCTTTTTTATTTTTTTAGCTACTGACACTGACTTGGAAATGCTGATTCTGATGAACTAAACTCTTTAACACCTACTCTTCCTTCTTAGATTGAAAACATCACTAACCACCCCTTCCACACCCTCCTTTTTTTTTACAGCTGTGTGTCTGGATGGCCACATTCTCTGGCAGGTCGACACAGACTTTTCACCAGAGTTTCTGCTCTAATTGCCTTTACTTCTAAGGATTTCCCACACTGGCGGCTCCCAGGGTAGAGAGTTAGTGGGAAGTGTCTGAAGAAGGAGGCAGTGATGTGTATCAACCCAAATCCTGTGGGCAGAGACCCAGGGCCGCAGCTGGCTTTGGCAGCCAGTTCCCCTAGGGTTACCAGTGTGAGGGCAGAAACATCCCAGGAGCCTCATCCTTCTTAATAACCAAGCTAATGTCTGTGAAATACAGTTGAAGATGTGCACCAACCCCCTCTGTGGCCATGGAGGCAGGAGCCAAGTTAAATGTTGGTGATAGTTCTTTCTGTTATAACTTCCGCAGCCTGGATCAGCCTGTAACCACAAGCCATACCTTCATGGTCATATTTTCTTTTTAGGATGATGAAACAAAGATAATTGATCAATTAATCTGTTGGTGTTTTCATGACACCCACGAGAAGGGAATTGGTATTTTTGTGGTTCAGTCTGTCAGAGCTCATTTGTCGATGTTCGGGTTGTACTTTGGGCTGTCTTTTGCCACCCCACCTCCAGCGGACACACTCACGATTCCTAAGAAGACCACTACTGGGAAGGATTTATGGGTCAGGTGCCTTGGTGAGCTCAGTCCCTCAGAACTAATTATCCTTTCTCTGTAGAACCTGGGGAACTGGCCACGTCTGCACCCACTCTTTCTGTACCCCAACCTCCCCTGTAACCAGAGGCTAGGATGACAGGTCACTTAGCACAAACACATTCTTTTTTTTTTTTTTAAGAGAAAGGGAAAGTGAGAGAGAGACAAAGAGAGAATCGGTTTGATTTTTGTTTTCCCCCATGGGTTTCATCTTGCTGACATTTAGTGGTGTATGTGGTGCTGGGGTTCAAACCTGGATCCTCGTGCATGTCAGGCACTTGCTCTACCACTGAGCCACCTCTCCAGCCCACAAGTACATTCTTAATCCTGGAAAAGCGATAGAACACTTGCCCCAGAGGCCAGAATTTGAGGAACAATGCTGGAAGAAAACTGATATTCATCCTTAGCGTGATTGGCTGTTCTTTAGGACTATTGAAAAACCAACTAAGTTGTCATGAGAATCCAAGAATGTGTGCAACATAGATCACACATTCATTCATTCATTTGTGTTACACTAACATCTACAACTAAGAGCTGTTTTCAGGAAGGAGAATTGGTGGTTTAATAACTCTAAATCCCAATTCCCTAAGGTAATTTGCTAATCTCCCAAGGACCTGTCAATAACTTCTTGATGAAATTGTAATGTTTCTGAGTTGGAAAATTGGAATAGGTTTAGGCTTCATATCTGAATAGCTAAATCATACATTTTGGTCTTTTTAAAATCAAATAATAAAAAAGTGTAGACAACTCTCAAATTGCTTATAGGAAAGAACCAACCCAAGGAAACAGGAGTCAGGATAGACAAAATGAACAGTATTTTTAATGCCTGATAATAATAGCAATAAGAGAGTTTAATGCAAGCCCTATATCCATCACTAGTTTAGCACTCAGACCCTGAAACTTTGTGTGGATCACTAGGGGTGAGAAAACAAAGTGGATGAGTAGAAAACAGAGATCAAGCCTTTTGGAAGATAGCTGTTTGATACCTCAACATTTCATGCAGAATGTACAGCTCATGGTGCTTGGGCTTCTTTGAGTGAGGAGCAGAATAGTGTTTACGTTCTAAAATTCTCAAATGCTTCCCAATGCCCTGCATTTGGTATCATCTGTGTTGTGGGATTCATAAATCCAGGAGTAGTTCCTAACCCCACGGCTCCTGCTGATAGGAGGAAGGGCCTGAAGCAGACTCAGATTTAAGAGCACAGAAGCTTGGTAATTACAAAGGAAGAACCTACAATCTGCATGGCCAGAAATATATGTTTCAATTATGGTATCTAGGGGAAATTTCATAGAACCGCCTATGATATATTGACTTTGTGTGCCTCTACGGCACGTTCATTTATCCTTGAGCTCATTATTCACATTCTGCTAGAAAATACCAGAACTTCCCAGTATTTCATGTTTGTTATTGTCAAGGCTTATTTTTGGGGTACTAGTACTTCCATCTCCATATAAAATATTTTGGGGAAAATTTTGAGTCATAGCTGAAGCTAATCTCAAAGGATAAAATTAACCCCAGGGGTCTTGTCAGAGCAACCTGACTACTGCTGCTGAATTGCAAACCAACATTTACAAATAATTGCAATATTGGTTTTGCTGAAATTGCCCGAAATGATTTCAATCACAGCATCCACCCTAGAACCTTAGGACCCTTTAAATCCTTTCTTCTGCTAATATGTTCAATTAAGCAGTGAGTCTCCTGAATACTGGATTCTCATTTTTTCTGCAGTGGCTCGTTGCTTGGCATGAAGAGAGCTTAGGAAAGATTCTTTAACACCATTTCTAATCTTTAAGAAGAGTAGATGACAGTAAATGTTTAAAAATGAATAAGACAACCAAGTAAATAATTGCAGTCTCCAAATCGTAATATACTAATAGCAAGTTATAGAGCCACAAAGTTTATTAAAATTTCAGTGACGTTAGTTGAAAATGATCTTCCTACAAGAATACTGTCAGAGGAAAGGTTATGTTTCTGTCAAAGAGTCCCATTATTTCTTTTAAAGATCATAACTAAGTGTTTTTTCTTTAGCTGCAAAAAGAGTTTCTTAACCTTTAAGGCTTCATTGCCTGATAATCTACTTGGTACCTAGTGGACACTCCATGCAAATTTGGTGAATAAATCATATGGACAAAGTACTCTAAATAATTCACCTAATATTTTTATGATAGAAAATATTCTAGGCTGGGCATGGTGGCACATGCCTGTAATCCCAGCATCTTGGGAGGCCTAAGCAGGATAGCAAGTTCAAAGCCAGCTTCAGAAACTTAGTGATACCCTAAACAACTTAATGAGACCCTGTCTCAAAAAATTAAAAAAAAAAAAAACATGGGCTGGGAATGTGACTCGTTGTTTAAATCACCCCTGGGTTCAATCCCTGGTATAAAAAAAAAATTCTTAAATTTTATGAGAAAATAATACATCTGACTAACATGTAGTCACCCAGATAAAATGGTAGCAAATTATAGTGTTCTGACTATGGTTAATGTTAGAACTGTAACTATAGTGCAGTTTTTAGGGGCTTTTTTGTGATTCCAGTTATATTTTTTCTGAAACTAAACCAAACATAAGACAGTACGTTCATCTGGGCTATTGGACTCTGCAAGGATTCCTTGGAGAGATTTTCATTCACATGTCTTTAAAGAGACTTGGGATTCTCTTTTCAAAGACAGGACCTTTCTGAGAAAACTTTACAAAATCATAAAGAAATAAGTTGACAGCTTTGTGCTTTGGAGATTCAGCCTTGTTGATCTTAGGGTGTACCTCCCTATAATTGGCTGAAGGTCATATAGTGTATTTTCATTCTGCCATGGTGCTGTAAGAAATCACAGAGGTATGGGGGAGTTCACTCTAGTGCAGTGACCTTGTCACTGGGTCACCACTTGGCAGAGCTGGAGTGTTTGATCCAGCGCCCACAAGCTGCAGACACAGAGAGGGGTGATTATGTGGCTGAGGCATCACACGTCCCTCAAAGCAGAGCTCAGAGATGGTGTTTGGTGGTATTGACTCAGCCTTGGAAACCCACACAGTTCCATTCCATGAGGAGATAGTGAGGAGGGTGTGGCAAAGCAGCCCCCGTGAACCCATCTCTGAATGTTCCCCAGGAGTCCTGGTGGGAAGACATGGCCCTCACCTGGTGGATGTGTTGGAAGGGCCACTTAGGCAGATAAAATACCCAGCACACAGTGTGTTGCGATAGACGTGCATTTCCCGTCAGTCAGGGTCACCGTCCATTCCAGTCTGTCTGGGCCTGCAGGGTGTCCTGGGATGTTGAGCAGGCAGTGCTAAATAAAACCTGGATGTTCCAGGCTAACTAGTTGGTTGCCCTAATTCAGTCAGAGAAGGGAACCTATCTGGTTCTGCTGTGCCTCCTCCTCTCTGTTCAACATCGCTGAATCTACACAGAGCTCCTGCCTGCTCTAAAACAGACTCTACTTTGAGCTGCTCTTGACACTGGTCACTTACAATGATGTACGCCTCACTAAATTAGTGTCTAAGACTTAGAAAAGCTTACATCCCTTGACATACCAGATGTCAGTGTTTTCCACTGAGTAATTTCGATGAGTGTCTAGCTAGTTCTCAAAAACGGGACAGTTTTTGCCTGAGGCCCAGTTATTTTTTGTAATCTTGTTTTTATTTTTCTTTGATTACTGGTTGTAGAAAACAAATAATAAGCACAACTTTTCCTAAACATCCCTCAGACATCAAGACTATGCATCCTTTCTGCTGCAGATTTTGTGTGCCTCTCACTACCATTGCTCAACTCTACCTGTGTGCACGGGTCACCAAAGGTCTTGTTACAGTGAGAGTCTGCATTTTGAACAAGTTCCAGGTGATGTGCATGCTGCTGGCCCTAGGTGCTAAATAGTAGCTCTGTCCTATTCCTCCTGTATCAAAGGAAAGAGGCCCACAAAGTAGCTGAGCAAGGAGGCCAAGCTAAACCCCAGCTCTGCCAGCAGCCTTCCTGCACAGGGCCAGTGGTTCAGGGTGGGGTGCTTCGGTCCACAGCCTAGAGACAACTTCTTCCTCCCTCTTCTTTCACATGTCTGTGATTCTGTTCTGTTGACCAGCCAGGGGGACTCGCCCATAAGAGAATTATTGCATAGCCTCCCCAAGTTTCCTCTCTAAGCTCAAGAAATAATAACACAGGCAGCTCCTCTCAGGAAATGCAAGATTCCCAAGTGTGTTGATTTTTTTTTTTTTAAAGAAAGGAGATAGTGAGAGAAAGAGAAAGAGAAAAGCAATTTTTATTTAGTTTTTCATGTGGCCCTCATTCCTCGGACACTTGGTTGTGTATTTGGTGCTGGGGTTTGAACCTTTGTACTCATGCATGCCAGGCAAGCGCTATAACCGCCGAGCCACCGCTCCAGCCCTCCAAGTGTGCTGAATCTTTTTTTTTAAAGAGAGAAGGACAATGAGAGAGAGAGAGAGAGAGAATCAATTTTTATTGAGTTTCTCACATGGCCTTCATTGCTCAGACACTTAGTTGTGTACGTGGTGCTGGGATTTGAACCTGTGTAGTTGAGCATGCTGGTCAAGCACTGTAACCACTGAGCCACCGCTCCAGCCCCCAAGGGTGCTGAATCTTAATTGTTACTTTTCATACCAGCCATTCTCTTGCCTGTTGCTTTTAGCATATACTAATGGAACAGTTTCTGTCAAAGTAAATCCACATCTTACTGACAAGCTATCCCAGCCCAGATAGTTTGTCAGATTCAAGTTCATCTTCCTTCTCAAACTTGGAGTCACAGTGCTCCATTCTAAGCGAGAATATACAGCAAGTAAAGAAAAACATTGACTTTTCTTTTTCTGTTGAGCAATGCTAAAGCCATTTTTTTCTCTCCCCTCTCTCAAAGAGAAAGACTGTTACTTTAGTACATTGAAGTGCTGGGGATGATCACTCACTCGGTGGAGCCATAAATGCAGCGTAGGTACAGGAAACATGCCTGTGGCAGTTTGCACTTTATTTAACCATAACTGGAAACTTATTTTTCTAAATCATTCTAAGCAATAAAATTTAATTCACGAAAAGTTAGTCACAAGAATGCAGCATCACTCAACCCCATTGGATCAGACCCTGGGGCCTTCAGGGTGAGTGATGTACGCAGGGGAAAAACTGGGATGTTTTGAAAAATAATTTTATGGGTGTAACTTTTCTACTCCAGCACTTATATTTTCCCCTATATCAGGCTGTCCACCAAGATGTGCCAGGTTTATAAAAATTATTTGTGCAGTGTGAGAGTAGCTGAAAGGAAATGCCAGTACCAGTAAGAAAGACCGAAAAACCCTGTTAGTAAAACAGAGGGCTGATAGAGTGTTCCCTGAAACGATTCCAAAAGACACCCTCAGTTTGAGCTAAGACTGAATGAGGCAGCTAAGTGGAACTCAGAGGTTTATATTTACTGTGTTTTAATCATTGGAATTTGTGAAAAAGCAGGAAAAGTGCCCAGCCTTCCCCTCTCATCACTATCCCCCATTCTGATGGCTCCGATTATCACTCTGTGGACCAAATTTTCATGTGAGCTCACTGGCTATTTCAGGGGAGCCCAGTGCACCTAAGCTCGAAGGGCAGATGGGAGAGGACGGGAACTCAATTAAGGTGAACTTGATCAAGCAGGATGACGGCGGATCCCCCATCAGACACTATCTGGTCAAGTACCGAGCGGTGAGTAGCCTCCTTCCCCGGACTCCACCCTGACCCTCTGTCCAGGAATCCTTCCTGGTCCTTTCATGGGGCAACCGTGTGAAGTGCAGGTGTAGCAGGAGTGCAACATAGGGCTCATCCTGTGTCATGCAACTGACCCACCTTAGTCAGGGTTTTAAATCCCAAGACCAACTGCAGCTGTTAGGCCGTGTTCACACTGGGACCATTTGAAAACTTCTAAAATGATTGGGGTGGTGCCAGACCCAAACCATGACTGATTTTTCTGGTTTTTAAATTTTTCTACAGCTATTTTGCCATTAATCAGTGTTTGGGGTTGTTTCTAGGTTTTGTTTTGTTTTTTGTTTGCAAGTGCCATTCTGATATCTGACAATCACTACTTAGGATATTGTATTATGGGCCAGGCGTGTTCTCGGCACAAAAACCCTGTGAAGAAAATCTTAAAGTTTCCTGCACTGTGCAGGTGAAGTAACCAGAGCTACAGCAGTGGCTGGAGGTCTCACCCAGCTGAGTGAGCCAGAGTTTGAATCCAGACCCAACTGACTGACAAGCCTGGGCCCTTGCCCCTGCCTGAGGCTGCCAATCCATTCAGCCCTCCTTCCTATTTAATTTCTAAGCCATGCCAGGTGTGATCTAGCATAGTAGGGAAAAACTCAGTTGACTTTCTGAGGCCCAGCCCACAAGTACCACTGAATGAGAGGTCCCTGTCCCTTGGCAGAGAAGGATGCCAGGCCTGGGGAGGTCCTTGCACACTCCACCGGAAGCAGATGGAATGGTGGGATAGACGGCCTCTGGCCACTGTTAGGCTAATATGGCGCACTAGACAACACATGGGTTTTAGAGCCAGACAGAAGTGGCATCCAATCTCAGCTTTACCACTTACCAGCATAAGACCTGACTAAGTCACTCAGTCTTCCAAAATCTCCATTTGCTCACCTATAAAATGGGGATGAAATAACTTACCAAGTTGTAAAGATTTATGATAATATATGCAAAGAACCTGAAGTGTGTGTGACACTTGGAAGCCTCTATAAATGGTAACTCTAATTACTGCTAAGATGCAGGCTTCAGCTGGAAGTATCTCCCATGGGAGGCCACCTCCAGTGTCAGCTTGCCTGAACAGCCATCGTAGCCATGTTAGAAAGACAACCAGAGTAAAATTTCAAGCTGTTTTAGATTTCAGTAATGTTAACCATCCTCTCTCTTTCACTTCAAGACTTAATGTTTGCTAAATATTATCATATATTATTAATATGTAGTATATAACATAATGTTTGCTTTATTGAATATTTGCTTTGTAGTCTGGTTGTCTCTCCTATAATGATGTTTGCTAAGGAAGACAGAGAAAGAAGAGTAAAGACAGACAGCTCAATTTCTTTGTTTTAAATGAAAACAGGCGCACATAGTGATAGACACAAAGCTAACTTCAAGCACAGCACAGGAGTCCTGGTTAGACTCTAGAAATCCCTTTCTTGCATTTCCCCATAATAGTCACAGGCCCTGAGGAGCACGAGCACATTCTTAGGAGCACTAGCACATTCTTTT
>PVKS010010828.1:0-18802 GCA_004027875.1 Aplodontia rufa
GACCAATCATTCCCTCCATCCTCCTTTCCGCAGCCCATGGGAAGTACCATTCTACTCTCAACTTTTATGAGATCAATTATTCTTGAGCCCATGTATGAGTGAAAGCAAGCAGTACCTGTGCTTCTCTGCCTGCATAATTTCACTTAAAATAATTATCTCCAGTTCCATTTATGTTGTCACAAATGGCAGTGTTTCATTTTTACAGATAGGTAGTATTCCATTGTGAATATGTAGCACATATTTTAAATCTATTGATCAGGTAATACATACAGTCATTTCTTGGGTATTATGAATAATGCTGCAATGAACACAGGAGTGATGATATTTCTTTGCTACATTCATTTTGCTCTCTTTAGAAATATATCCAGTGATGAGATTTCTGGATTATATGGTAGTTCTATTTTTAATTTTTTGAAGGAACACCATATGTGCTTTTTTTTTTTTTAAGAGAGAGGAATAGAGAGAGAGAGAAGGAAAGAGAGAATCAATATTTATTTAGATTTTCATCTGGCCTTTGTTTCTCCAACACTTAGTTGTGTACGTGGTGCTGGGATTTGAACTGGGGTCCTTGTGCATGCCAGGCAAGCACCATAAATGCTGAGCCACTGCTCCAGCCCCACCATATGGTTTTTTATAATGACTGTACTAACTTATATTCCCATGGACAACCTGCAGTATTTCTCTTTTTATCATATCCTCACCAGCATTTACTATGTTTAGTCTTTTTGATAATAGCCATTTTTATTGAGGTAAAGTGCTATTTCATCATTTTTACTATATTTGATTATATCTCTCTGATAATGAACATTTTTTTTACATATACCCACCAGCTATTTATATACTTCCTTTTGAGAACTGTCTGTTTAGTGTTGCCTAATTTTAAGCAAAGTTACTTGCTTTTCTATATTGAATGTTTTAGTTGGATTTGGTTTTTTTTTTTTTTTTTTTTTTTTTTTTTTTTTTTTTTTTTTTTTTTTTTTTTTTTTTTTTTTTTTTTTTTTTGCTGCTGTGAATAAAAGACCTGACAAGAATAATTAGAGGGGGAAATGTTTTTTGGGGGGGTCACAGATTCAGAGCTTCCCATTTCTTGGAGCTTGAGGTGAGGCTGAATAACATGGCGGAAGTATGTGGTGGAGGGAAGTAGCTCAAGACCTCACATCAGTAAGGAGAAAGAGGGATAGACTAATCTCAGCTCACCAAATATATACCTAAAGGCTATATACCTAAAGGTCTGCCCCCAATGACCCACCACCTCCAACCACATCCTATTAGCCTACAGTTGTGACTCAACTAATCCCTATCAGGGGCTTAATTCACTAATTGAGTTAGACTCTCATAACCCCATTATTTCATCTCTTAATCTTCTTGCATTGTTTCATATATGAGCAGTGGGGGACACCTAATATCTAAACCATAACATTGAATTATTTGAGTTTCTCAATATGTAGTGGTTCAGCAGTTTATATCCAGAGCATGTGAGGACCTAAAAAAACTCAATATCAAAAATATAGTTTGTGAAATTTTCTCTCGTTCTGTAGTTGTCTTTTGGCCGTGTTGATTACTTCCTTTAATGAGCAGATGCTTTTTAGTTTGATATAATAGCATTTGCAGAGTTTTCTTTTGTTTCCTATGTTTTGAGATCATGTCCAAAATATAATTTCCTTTTTCAATGTCTGGAAGCAGTTCCCTAATGTTTTCTTCTCACATTTAAGTTGTCAATCAACTTTGAGTTGATTTTCGTAACTGGTAAGAGATACGGGTTTAGTTTCATTTTCTGCGTGTGGAGATCCATTTTCCTAACATTATTTATTTAAAAAGAGTGTCCTAACACCTTTGTTGAAATATAATTGAATGTAGATATGAGGATGTACTTCGAGCCTCTCTATTCTGTTACATTTGTTCTATGTGTCTGTTTTTATGCAAATACACTGCTGCTGTGATTTTTATAAGCTTTTAAAAAACTACCCACCTTCATATCTTTCTATTTTATCTATTTATATGTGTGTGTGTTTTCATGGGAATTGACCCCGGGGACTCATGAATGCTAGCAAACTTCTCTACTACTGAGTCCTACCCCACTACCAACCCTGTAGTATATTTTGATATCAGATAGTATATCTGCTGCTTTGTTCTTCTCATTTGGGATTAACTTTGCTTCTTTTTTTTTTTTTTTTTTTTTTTTTTTTTTTTTTTTTTTTTTTTTTTTTTTTTTTTTTTTTTTGTCTGTATACAGTCCCAAAGAAATTCTGGGATTATTTTTCTGGTTATGGGAAGAATGCCATTGGTATTTTGATAGAGATTGTCTGAAAATTTTAACAATATTGAGTTTTCCAATATATGAACATTAGATGTCTTTTCAGTTTTTGGGACCACTTCAATTTCGTAAATTGTAGAGGAGGGAAATGCTGGCAGTGAGCTAACATGTGCCTAGGCAAGGTCTGATGTCAGGGAACACTGACTTGGCTGACTTGCTGAAAGCCGAGAGTGTTGTCAAGGCAAATGTTATAGCCTGGGGTGGAAATTACTTCCCAGAATTCCCTGCTTCATATACATTCCTTCAAGATTAGTTAATTTTGTTTTGAAGTCTCATGATGACCCTCCCTACCTTAAATTCTAGTAAACCTTTGTGACCCTCAATAAATGCAAGCAGAGGAAGAAACTCAGGGCTTCACTCTGGTGTTCCAGGACTCCCTGCTTTTTTGAATCTGTACTCTGCGTCTGCATCATTCTTTCCCCCACAGATACACTGATCATAGTTGACAATAAATGTTTTAACAATTTTACAGAGATCTCTCACTTTTTTAATTAAAATTAGTCCTAGGCATTTTACTTTTGAAAAACTCTATATAGACTCTACCAATATACTGTAAGAACTACTAAGCAAATTTATTGAAGTTTCACAAAACAAATCAACGTAAAATTCATTAGCATTTAATTCATAAACACTATCTTATTGGAAGTAGAGATCAGTAGTGTTTGATGTTACTATTGTAATTGGTATGGGACACCACACACCATGCCTTTATAAGATAGACAACTCAATTGATAAATATCGCGTGTGTTATGACTCCCACACCAAACATCTGTACCTTATTTCTCTCCTTGTCCTTGGCCTCCCTATTACCTGAGATACACAGTGTTAATATTCAGGCCAATTAGTATTCTGCAATGATTTTTAAGTGTTCATTTTGATGCAGGGTTTTTGAGATGCAACCGATTCTCTGCTCTCACTGGCAGATGAAGTTGGGCTGGCTACAGAATTCTGTGACCAAAGTAGCCCATTTTTCAGTGTTTGCAGCTCTTCCCAGTTAAGACTGGGAATTTGGCCTGGCTGAAGATTTTTGCAGCTGAAATAGTGTTAGCAGCTACCCAGCTAAGAGCTGGGATCCTCCCCTCCCCTCCTACTGTAGAACAGTGCTTTGTAACTTGGTGTGGAAGCACACCCCTCCCCCGGAAGTTTAGTGCCTATCTTCTGGGCCCTTGTCTTGTGAATTTGAAGAAGAAAATCCACAGACAGCCAAGAAAGGAGGAATAAAAGAAGTAGGATTTATTTAAGGAAGAAGAACAGAGACTCCACAAGGCGGAGGGGTATCTGGAAGCAGGACACAGCCTGATGGTTGTTAGGCCAGGGTTTATATTGGTTTGGGTATGGGGCTTGATTAAGATTCATGTAAAGCAGGCACTGAGAAAAGCACCAACATCATTGGTTAAAATCTATGCAAAACAGGTAGCTATTCTTTCCAAATTCTACCTGTGTCCACCCCCACTTCTTAGTTTTCCTGCCTCTGAGACAAAGGAGTTGCTGCACAGGTGACCCTCATGGTCATTTGCATTTGAAGGCCCTGAGCATAACTTCTAATGACTCTCTGTGGGGCAGCTTCTAGGTGTGGTTGAATGAGCCCTTGGTCCTGACTACCTAGCCATTTACTATCTCTCCTAAACTGTCTCAGTTTGAGGAGTCACCCATCTCTCACAAAAGAAAACAAAACAAAAGATCAGTCTCCTAGATATCCTTTCTAATCCCTCCCTGCTCCCTGCACCCCTCCCTAGTCTCCAGGTATACTGAGACTGGAGGGAGGGAATAGGGGGGAATCTACTCAGAAGGATATCTCTGACCTCTACAAGAAGTCCATTTAACACAGGGGTTCTTTGGGGGGAAACATAGAACCATGGGGAACCCAAGGAGGGAAATCATGACATGGCATCAGCCTTGGCTAACTATGTAAATATACATTTGTTCTTGATTGTTTGATAATGATTTCCCCTCAATTGTAAGTCCATATTCAACTTTAAAAAAATGACTTAGTTAAAAACAAAACAAAACAGAATAAGTTTAGTGAGGAAGGCATGTTGAAATCATACAGAGGCCTAAAACTAGGCCTCTTGAGTCAGAAGTTAGCCACACTGTGAATACAAAGGAAAAGTTCTTGAAGAAAATTAAAAGCACTACAATGAACACATGAGTGAAAAGAAGAAAAAAAAAAGACATATTACTTACAAGGAGACAATTTTCATGGTCTGCATAGTGTATTCAGCCAGTTATATTTTCCCTTAAACCAAAGCCTAATCCAAAGTGTGGCTTTAAATTTTCCTAATTTGGGCTGGAGTGGTGGCTCAGTGGTTACAACACTTGCCTGGCATGAACAAGTACATGAGTTGAAACCCCAGCACCACGTACACAACGAAGTCTCAGAGCAATGAAAGCCATGTGAAAAATAAATAAAAATTGATTCTCTCAGTAACTCTCTCTCTCCACTGTCCCCTCTTAAAAGAAAAAGAAAAAGAAAAAGAAAAAGAAAAATCTTCCTAATTCTCTTAAGGCTGAGTGAGTTGAGGAAGCTACAGACACAATTTTGAAGCTATAGGAGGTCAGTTCCTGAGGTTTAAGGAAAGAAGCCATTTCCATAACAATACAAATGCAAGATGAAACAGCAAGTGCTGATGAGAAGTTGAAGCAAGTTATCCAGAAGATCTAACTAATATAATCAAGCAACAAATTTATAATATAGATGAGACAGCCCTTCAAAGACTCAAAGGACAAGCTGACTCTCTTGTGAGGGCCTAATGAAGATGGTGAATTTAAGTTTAAGTCAATGCTGATATATCATTTCAAAAACTTAAGAGACCTTAATAATTATACTAACTATACTCTGCTTGTGCTTGATAAATAGAACAACGAAGTCTGGATGATGAAATTTTGTAAGCAACATAGCTATTGAATATCTTAAAACACAGTTATGAACTACTGTATTGTCTCCCATATACATATATAATTTTATATTTTTGATATTACAAAATTAGTTTATCACCTTATAAATTTTAATAAACATTTACTTAAATGATAATAATATTCTTAAATAGGTAGTCAATAAGAAATGTAAAATACAAATAATAGAGAATATTAATGGCAGAGGAAGAGAAAAAGTACTTTAACCAAACTGCTATTATAAAGACTAAAAATTTATTTTGAGAATTCAAGCATTTCATTACTCTAGAGTTAAAAAACTGCTATGACTTATGTATTTCATTTCAGAATTTTTTTTGGTACACTCTGGGCAGATCTGAGCACATGCCCTCCTCAATAACTGTAAATAAATGTATTTTGAAGCTATTTGACAATAACTGCTTGCATCAATTCAAGGTGATTGTGACAAGATCTACTTGTTCTAATAACAACTCTATAAAGAAGTCTATGAATGGTAGATTAAAAGGTAGATTTTTATCAAGATGTGAGATTTAAACAAATTGCTTTAATTCATTATACAGAAGATGATATGATGTTTTTGGTTTCCACCTTAAAACTGAGTAACTGAATTATAGTTCTTAGCAATAGAACATATGTATTAGATGTTGCTAAAGCTTAGACTCTCCAGATTTTCTCTTCTGAGCACATAAAATACTAAAATCAAGATTTTGTGCAACAGAGTGGGAACATGTGACTGTGACTGGCTAATGCACTATGGAAAAAAATTAGTAGGTGTCATCTGTAGAATGAATTACAGGATGATAGGTGGAAGTAGTAATATTCTTATTTAAAGCTGTAGCAAATGAAAACCATATTATCAAATGCCAATCAACCTGGATTGTGGTTAGCTGTTTTGAGTGATATTATCCACCATTGCCCAACTCTCTTGTGTTGCACATATGTAGTGTAGATTTTGGGAGGATGCAAAGTAATAAAAAAAAATCATACTTTTGTTGATTTAAGACTTTGAGATTTTGGAGTGCGATATTTTGTTCCTGTCATCCTAGTAGCAAATCATGATAATTAAATCTTAAGTTTTCTTTTGTCCCATCTCTGATATCATAAAAAAAAAGATTTTAAATAGACTATTACTTTGTGCTTAGTTTGTTTCAGATGTGGATCAGATAATCTTTTTATTATTAGTGTGAAAACATAATTAAAAGTTGAGTTGTAAATCAACATGCATTACTTATATACATTTTATTCAACATGTAGCTATGCATTTATTTGATGTGCTATTTTGAAATAATGTTTAAATAACTATCATGGAATTAGAGAGAGAACACATTCATTTGTTGACTTACCATAATTTAGTCATTCTTATCTAAAATAGGAACTCTTTGAAGTAGAATAGAATCCTGTTTACTTCATTTTATGATTTTTGGTATACAATTTTTAATAGATACTTGGAAAAACAGGAATCAAACAGATATTTCTCAAATGTGCTGTAGAATAAATATTTGTGCTCTCCTCTCAAAATTCATATGTTGAAATCTAAAACTCAAAATGATGGTATTTGGAGGTGCTTCTGAGAGGTGATTAAAATAAGTGGGGGGCACTGCCTAATGAAATTAGTCTCTTTGTAAAGGACCAAAGAGTCCAGAATTCATCTCTTCTGCCATGTGGGACTAGTAAAACATGTCTGACTATGAACCAAGAAGTGGTCCCTTATGAAACATGGATTCTGTTCACATCTTGATCGTGAACTTTCCAGGCTCCAAAATTGTAAGGAATAATTTTCTGTTGTTTATAAGCTACCTCATTTGTGGTATTCTATCATATCAGCAACCTGTATAGACTAAGACATGTTGCATACTGCATAAATGGAAAAAGATGACACAATTTTAAATTTGGAGCCTCAAATTTAATTTTAAAATATTAAATTTTAATATGTTTTATAAAGCCACATTTTGTGTATGAGCTGTTGCTTTGAAGATTAAATATATAATTAAAATGGAATATCAGAGAGGAATTCTCTTCTTATTATTTCATGCAGTACAGTAATTTTTCCTAAGTTGTTTATGGTATTTTGTGAATAAATCTAGCATTTTGTTGTGGGTAATTTGATTTGATTCTGTGAACATGAGGGAAGGAGGATAAGTATGTTATCTTATTTAATTTGTTTTTCATTTCACAGAATACAAGTGTAACTAAAGAATGGCATATTTAAAACAAAACTGTGTACCCTGCATTATAAAGACTTTCATCCTTTCTGAAATAGGATTCATAGGATTCTTTGAGAGAAGAAATTCCTAATGTTATTAGATATCCATTGAAATAGTAAATTTATTGCTTTCTTATGTATCTAGAATGGTACTACTTATGTACAACCCTAGAAATTTTGAGAAAAGAGAAAAAATATTTTACATTTAGTAGATGGCAAAGCCTGAAAGAATCATTCCAGATTATCTATAGGATTGGGTCCTAACTCCTTAAAATGGAACATTAAAAACTGTTTCATTTACCTGACGCTGAACATCTGTCCATATTTATCTTTAACTTCTGATTCTAGGTTACAAAGAATTGTTTATAGTTCTCTCCACATATCATGATAACTTCTCACTTTTACTTCTGGCAATATTTTTGTCAGATCCATTTGAAAGCTTAGTTTATATTCATTTCTTTTCAGAACCTGTCAATGATCTTCTACATTAGGAGGCCAGTTCCTTGCCTGTCTGTTATTTTGGTAAAGTCTTGTCCACGAAATGCCAATCAGCTTCACAATTTTTTTAATTGCTACCATTCCTTGTCTTTCAAGTGCTGAGGCATTTGCATAAGCCAATACACTTGCACCTGTATTTTATCACTACCTAACACAGGTAAGCATTTTAGTAAGTGGGAAACTGCACCATGCCAGAGGTTAGCACCATGCCAGGGGTTGTCTCCAACCCCACTTACATCAAAGAAATGGTCTTTGTTGGCATCTGTCAAATGTGTGACACAATTCCTGAAGTTAAATTTGAAGAACAATTCTCTAATGTCACTCTGGTAATTCTCTCTCAAGAGATGGAGAAAGAGTCAATCTTTTATTTTTTCATCTAGTGCTTGTTTTTCCTCCATTCAATTGCGCTTGTGGTTCTAAGGATCAAACCTGTGTCCTTGTGCATTCCAGGAAAGCGCTCTACCACTGAGCCACCTCTCCAACCTTCACTTCTGGTAACTCTATTAATTTGCAATCTGCTCATCTCTCCTTTCTTCCAAAAATTTTTAATTTTTTAAAGTGATGATGAGTCAAGACTTGTGTGTGGCATGGTAATTTGAGATGCGATCTCAAGAAGCACAAGTGAGTGAGTTGGGAAAGTGTGATGCTGAAATAAGGAAAAGTGTGTGTTAATGAGTATTTCACCAATGTGGGACAAAGGGACTCAATCACATTGGGAATACTCTAGGATAAACTGTACAGATCGTACATCATAATTGTCTCACCACAAAACAGGAGCCTGGAGCATGTGCCATTGGCAATCCTTATTAGTTCAGGCCTTTCTCCAAGGTGAGTGTATTAATTTCTTCATTTACCACACTGAGTCTACCTACATTGGTTGGTTAATCAAACTCTCAAAGCATTGAAAAACCTTCAGAGAAGGGGTTTCATCCTGACGGATACTTTGAACTATAGATGCAGGTGCATTGAGGTGGACTAAGTTGATATAGCACATGGATTAAAAAGTGTCTGCTATATTACTTCAAGTTTTTGCATAATATTGAACATGTGATATTATGGAATATCACATCAGTGTTATATTTTTAATGCTCCATTGGGAAATTTAAAAGAGAAAATTACATGTAATAGTCCTGGCTCATGATGTTTTATGTAACTATCAACAGGTCCTATTATTTACTTTCCTAACTTGGTTCTTGAATTTACCTTCCAATCTTTCCCCAGAACCCTACACATTTCATCATTTTTTCTACCTGATTACTAAATATCTTTGTTATTGACTTTTGCTTTCACTTGTCTTACTTTCACCTTATTGACCTTTCCAATTTTTATAATAGTGTTCTTCCTAAAAGCTCAAGTATACCATGACTCCACTGTTTAAATTCTTAAAATGGTGTGCAAATTTCTCATGTTCTACTCTAGTAACTGACATTTATTAAATATGTGTATGTAAGATAAACTTAAAGAACTTTACATGAATCATCATTTGATCTTACTAATATTATAGGAAAATATATCTAAAATTACAAAAAAAGATCTGTTTTTGGAGGAAGAAAAACTAATGAGGACTATTGCTATTTTGGAATGTTTATATGTAACATGGACCACACTCCTTTAGGAAAGATTGTGTTTCATTAGCATAAGTAACTCATATTTCTCTTGCTCTAGTCCTTGCTTGTTACTTTAGGATCTCAACGGTGTAACATCCTACAAAATTTCATTCAGTGTTTCTGAGCTTTCTTTAGGGATATGCCATGTAAGTGCATGAAACTCAGCTGTTAGGATTCATGGGACACAACAACTTCTGCAGTTGCTGATGAATTAAAGACCGCAAGCTGTCCATGAAATGTAGCAATGTGTGAAGGAACAGCAAACTTCCTGTTTTCATTTCATTTTGCTGAAAAGAAGTCTTATTATTAATACCTTGGGGTATTTTAGCATTTTAATCTGAAAATTTTTCAAGTTTTCATTCACAGGCCTTTGTATTTAGAAAATATATTAATCTTTGAGAGGTTGAGCTCTGTTCTACTCAACAACTTCATGTCTTTCCATTGCTGAGGATGTTGCTATTTATTTAGTCCTTTAATGTGCCTATCAGGAGGCACTGGGAACTGTTGCAGTGATGTTATCAGCAATACCAACTTCTTGGGAAGCTGAGGCAGAAAGATAGGAAGCTTTTGGCCCAATTTGGCAATATAGTGAGATCATATCTCAAGAAGAAAAATAGTTCTTGGATTGGTAGTGCCATCATAAGACACAGTAGTATCTAGATCTTATAGGACAATTTTACTGAATTTCAATTGTATTCTTCACTGCAAATACATTTCTTTGATAATTTTTATTAAAAATTTAAAACTACAAATATCACAATTATAGGACTTCGTATAATCTTATAATTTTTATATTACTTTAATCCATATTTGAAGGCATATAAATCATATATTTATTTTTAAAGTTGAATAGTTTGTAAGAATAAACTATTTTTAAAATTTAGCTCACAGACATTTAAAAAAGTCTGTTTTGAACACATACCTCTCTTACAATACATAAAATGATATGTGAAAGAAGCATTACTCAGTGCTGACATGCATCCTGGGAAGGTCACACTTTTTTTCAAGGAATAAGAAATAGAATTACATGACTAACTGAAGATCAATTCAGAAGCAAGTGCTAGTTTTCAGAGTATACAGAGTCATGGTTGAACAATGACCTAATCTCCTCAATAGAAGCTGTCCACAAAAATCTAAAAACCATATTTGCCACATTTCTACCAGGGGTGACATAGAATTTAGAGAGCAGGGATTGATCTCTTAGAAGTCAGGCTCTCTAGCACAGCTAATAGATTGTTACTTTTTGAAATTGCCACATCCTTTTGTGAAATAAAAGAGAGATACTTCAAAGGGAAAACTTAGAATGGTCCCTTGTCAGAAAGGTCAGGCAGAGGATTTTTGTTTTAGAATACACAACCCTCAATACACTTTGCTTGCTAAGTTTCTATGAATGAATGTTATTTTAGTTTCTGTCTATAACTCATGTCTTTGACATGATTTATTTTCAATTTATGACCTTGTTTGCTATAGAAATTGCTCTGGGTTACTTTCAATAAAAGAAAGGTCAGTAGATAAATAATGAGCTTAAAGCTACAATGAGATTTTTAACACTGAAAATTGAACTCATGAGAGAAAGAGAAATATTGAAGCTAGTCAGACGTACAACCACATAATAGAAAATCTGCAAGGATAGTTATCTATAGCTGAATAATTAAAGCATTAGTGAACTAAATTTTGGAATTTGAATTCAAAGATAGTAAAATTTAGTTTGTCTGAATGCTTATATGTTATTTTCTGATTAATCCCAGAAACGTACATTAATCAGTGGAAAGCTGATAATATTAGGGAGATCCTGCTGCATAAACACTGTAGAAAACATCTGGATTCTAGGTTAATTTGGTCCCAAATTTCCATAAAAATAAATAGGAATATTTCAATAATTTAAAATGTTCTCACAATCAGGGATATTAAGGAAATAGTGGGAAAGAGTAATGAGTTTTGGTTCAGTCACTTTAAAAAATGCATTAAACAAATGATGTTACTTTCTCATCTGCAAAGTGTGATTATTAATATAACCTTATGAGAAATGTTATGAGGATTCAACTAATTAAATGTGAAATGTCTGGTGTATGTTAGGGGACTTAGTAAATCTTAAGTAAACTAGCACTGTTGGCTAAAACAAAAGTCATTACTGCTTTATAGTTTTGAATCAGTCTTGACATAATTGCTTTTACATAAACACCAGGAATTTTGACTCTTTAAAAGGAAATGTTTTTTATTTATGTAAAGTTTGCTCAGCAGCACCTTTATTTTACCTTTGAACCCTGATGCTCTTTAATGGTTTGTATTCATTCAATCCTGCTTTATTGTTTCTTCATAGTATATCCTACATTTACCCTTTTTAACTCACCCATAAACTTGGTCGTAATCTCTCTTCACTCATCTCATATGTGGAAGCTAAAATATGCATGGAGAAATGGGATGTGATTCAAGGATAGAATGATACTCTGAATTATATGAGACATAGTTTTAAGCTTGGGGGTAGAGTTCAAACATATACTTTGGGTATATGTTTTGACAAACACATTAAAAGCAAAATAACAAAAAGCTGTATTTGTGTATTTGATCAAACTTATTAGACACATCAAATTATTCTATGCTTTTAAAATATCTTTTATAATCAGATTTCTAAGGTGATCCTCATCATTCCCAGTATGAATAATCCTCTCCCTTTGAGTGTGGGCTGTACCCAGTGACCTGATTCTAACCAATAGAATATGGCAAAGATGATGGGATGTCACTTCCATGATTAGATTACAAAAGAATGACTTGCATTTTGCTATCAGACTCCTTCTATTTTCTTCTTGGCTTGCAATCTTTGAAGAAGGAGATTGCCAAACTGGAGAGTCCCCTGTGGCAAATAACTGAGGGCAGCCTTTGCCTAATAGTAGATGAATAACGGCAGCCCTTAGTCTATCAGCACATGTGGAACAGCATTCTGTCAACAAGCGTGTGAACTTGGGGTCAACTCCTTGCTCAGTGCATCTTGAGATTATTATACTCCCAAGTAACACTTTGGTTGAGCAACCCTAAGGTGAACATAGATATACATAGTTTTCAGAATTTGGGTGTAAAATTATTGACACAGAAGCTAGTGCCAGTAATGGAACCAGTGGTAGAAAGTGGAACAATACTAATTAGTTCAAGGCTGTTGGAGTTTCTTTAGTTGAGGTAGCTTTTCTTCAAGTAAATTTATGCATATGGATTTTATTATCAGGCAAACAGCACCATTTCTTTAAAATGGTGTTTCCACATTAAAGAAAGCTTACTTTGCAAAGCAACAATGTTCTTCATATATACAGAATGCACACATATGGACTTTCATAAAATATGACTGATGCCTGATTTCTGAATGAATTTTAAAACCTCAAATTTTATGTTTGGCAGGTTGTATATAATATTTTTATTCCATGCTAATTGGTAAATTAATGAGACAAAAAATGAATGACTCAAGACTTTTAACTTTTTAAATCAAGGAGACAAGACTTGAAATATAAACTCTGGAACTTAATCGTGCCACTCGGGCAAAATACTACTCCTCTGATTCTGAATTTCTTTCATCTTATAGTGCATAGTAATATAACTTACTATATAAACTTTCTAAACATTGATTTAGAGAATTTACTCTGAGAGTTAT
Source organism: Aplodontia rufa (assembly GCA_004027875.1). Lineage (NCBI taxonomy): Eukaryota > Metazoa > Chordata > Mammalia > Rodentia > Aplodontiidae > Aplodontia > Aplodontia rufa. Next base: position 13,152 of record PVKS010010828.1, read on the forward strand.
ATATCTCCAGCCATTCATTTATTCATATTTGTTGATTTATTTGTTTGTGAATGAGTGGTAGGGTGTCCCTAAGTTGTCCAGACTGACCTCAAACATGATCTTCCTGCCTTGGCTTTCTGAATAGCTGGGAGAGTGCCCAAGATACAGTAATATGAAGATATATACTATCAACAGAAAAAAAATCATTAATTAATGCTTTGTTGGTGTTTCTGATTGGTGGAGCTGATTTTTTTGTTTGTCTTTAATATAAGCATACAAGAAATAGAAAAAAAATAACTATTGAATTATCATTCATTAATGTTTTAAAATGTTATGTACTATATAAGTTTATATACAGTTGAAATATCTAAATTTATTTTAAAAACTTTATTTTATACAAAGTAACTTTACATACATTATTTCTGATTACAAACAAAGTGCAGGAGGTAAGTTAGTAAAAATAAGTGCATAATTTAACAAACTGGGGAAAAAAACTAAATAAAATGACTTGACTGAAATTACAAACACAGTAAGTGACAGAGGTTAGACTCCAGGCATTTTCACACCCACTTTTGTTTCCATCAAAATATGCCATAAATTATCATAATTTTTAAGTTTTAGGGAAGTGAAACTTGGCAAGAATGTTGCTTTCACTACATAAAGATATGAAAACAGCAAAATGTCTAAGCATTGTCAAAAAGTTTCCACATGTGATCATTTGTGCTGCTGACAGTATTTCTAAAGATAATCACTCTCTTCTTATTGCTATCTTATAACAGTTAAGCAATATGTTAATATGTTTCCCAGTCTTACATTCTGAAATGAATGTGTGTACGCATAGCTTAGAGTTCTGGACTATTTCCTAATAAATGACACAATATTCTTGCTTAAACTGGTATTTACTTAACAAGTGAATTTTTTATGTTCAAATAGTGAGTCAGTTTGATAATTGTACATGAGAGCTCACAGAGCAAAATGGATGAAGTGATTTGAAATGAGATGTTTAATTTGCAGGACAGAAATATTGAAATGTGGGTGGATGTTGAATGACTATATCATAGAAAAGTAAACTGATATGTTCATAACCAACCACTCCCTTCTCTGTGTATCATATCCTATTCCTGAATTCTAAACTGTAATAAGGTGTAAGGAACAATAACTGCTTCTCACACTTTGAAATAAAAGCAGATTTTAAAGACAAAAAAAAAAACCCTGAATATTAAAAGTGTTCCAAACTTTCTTATCCTCATGAGAAGTTATTATAAAATCTTAATGGCATACCTATCTTGCACCTTGTAAATCTTCATATACATGATGTTTTATATCTTTTCACATTTATTATTAGAAATCCAAATTAAATATCTACTAAAAATTCAATCATTGGAGTTTGGAGGATGATGGTGGATAGGAACAGCCTGTATCCCTAACAACTCTTCTAATACTACAGGAATTTTGCTACTTTATGAGGTGGGTAAAGAATAGATTTCACTAATATTAAATATTAGACAGTCAGAGGGACTTAGAATCTCAGAAATTTGGATACACTGACCAAAGAAGAGGGAGCCCCAGCCTTACTCAGGCAGTCCTGAAGTGCCAGCAGTTGCCCTGGTCCCAGCCACAGAACCAACAGGCAGGGGAAGCCAAAAGAAACCACGAAGAAGAGTAAAATGCAAATCCAAAAGAATTCCTTGGGATGAGAGAGGCATTCCTGTCCTTCGTGGAACTAGAGGCTCCTCGGTTCACCCTAACCCTAACCTACATGTCACAGCTAGCTGTGGAGAGAACTGAGATGGCAGCCATCTTTGGGCAGTCCTGTAGACCAGGAGACAACAGCCTTGAGCAGAAAGAGCACATCCAGGCAGGGCTTGCCGAACATCTGGGTGTGTACACCAAGCACAGACTTGTTACCCAGGGAGATTCAATTTGGAAAAACAGAGGGGAGCCCAGTTTATTAACCCCATCAAATCTGGTGGCTCATGTGCCCAATTGGAGTGGTTCAGGAACCTGAATAGGAGTGGGCAATAATACACAGAAATTAAGTCCACAAGTTCTGGAGGGACTTTTCTTGTGGGATGCAAAGTGAGGGAATTACTGACTCCCCTACCTAATGCTCTGACTCCTAGGGTGATTCTTGGGAACCAGACATTTATTTTGTACACTCTTCCTGTTGTCTGTTTCTTTTGCTTTATTCTTTTCTCTTCCCCTCCATATAAAAAACAAAACCTATTTCTCTCTCTCCCTTCAATCCTTAATTTGTCAATTTTATCTTTATTCCTTCCCTTATAACTATCACATCCTACATTTCTTTGGCATACTCTCTGTTCACACTAGGTAACTGTAAGCTCCTTTCCACCTTCCTATTATACTATGTTTTCTTTTAATTTTGTCCTTACCGTCCTCTAGCACCAATAGGTTTTCATAATTCCAGTCCACAACACTAAAACTGTGAAAGACTTAATAGACAAGTGTTGTGTACTTTAATAACAGATATAATTCTTGTTCTTTTCTGCCACAACTATCTTTCTACATATAATAGTAAAAACCTAGTAATTAGTTTACTGCTATATATTGTATTCATTGGTTGATGAAATTATTTATTTATCTCTATTTTGGAGTGCTTATAACCTACAGGGTCACTAAAAGTTCACAGGTTTAAGATTTGGTGGCTGATATTGGGATCAACAGAGCTTATATGTTGAATTAAAATAACAGTATCTGGAAATCTACCCAACCGAGTATGTGCAACAAAAACAAAGTAACCCTCATCTAAAAGAATAAATCAGAACAGTACTCATAGATGGATATACACACAAAGTGAAAAGCAAGGAATAAAATTCACCCCAAATAATCCATAATGCTTCAACAACAGACATCAACGAAAATATACTTGAAGAAAGGTCAGAGAAGGAATTCAGAAAATTCATACTTAAACTGATCTATGAGATAAAAGATGATGTAAGGAAGGAAGTCATCGAGGAAATACAGAAAGTGAAAGATCACTTCAATAAAGAGGTAGAGATCTTGAAAAAGAATCAAACAAATATTTTTGAAAAGAAGGAATCAAGAAACCAAAGTTAAAAATTAATGAAATGCAAGGATACCCCCAGTAGGACTCCTTGCTCATGACCAACCAGGGGAGGTTCCTGCCTGGAGCAGCCCCACCTACCTAGGCCCTGTGTTCCAGCTGGGGCCTGTTTGAGTCCCATGGAAGGTGCTCAGGACACCACCTGTAGGACCCATGTCCAGAGCAGCCCTGTACAGGACCAACCAGGGGAGGTACTCCGCCTGGAGCAACCACACCTACTGATGCCCTGGGTTACTTTTGGGGTCTGTTGGAGTCCTGCTGGAAGGTGGGTCTCCATTTTGGTAGGTTCAGATTTGCAACCTTGAGCCTGGAACCAAAAGGTAGAGCAACACCAGGACCCAGGTAGAAAGAGCATCTGGAAGAAGGTGAAGTAACAGAGCTAAAATCTGCAGTCAATGACATGAGAGGAACCATGGAAGAATTTAATAATAGATAACTTCTATAGAAAACAGAACCTTAGCTCTTGAAGAAAGAACTTCTGACAATGAGGACAGGCTTAGCAAGCTAGAGTGCATGGAAAACAAAAAAGAAAAAAAACCTCAAAGAACATGAACAGAATTTTAAAAATGGGATGAAATGAGAAGAAACAATTTAAGAGTAATTGGTATACAGGAAGAAATTGAAACATAAACAAATAGGATAAGGAATATCCTCAAGGAAATTGCTGAAGAAAATTTTGCCCATATAAAAATAGAGTCAGATACGCTCATCCAGGAAGCTTATAGGACACCCAATAGGCCTAATCAAATGAGAAGCTCACCAAGACACATCATATTCAAAATGTACAACATGGAAATCAAGGAAATAATATTGAAAGTGGCAAGGGAGAAACATCAAATCACATTCAGAGGCAAACCAATCAGAATCACATCTGACTTTTCAGTTCAGACACTGGAAGCAAGAAGATTTTGGAAGGAGATCTTTCAATGCCTGAATGAACACAATGTGCAGCCAAAAATACTATACCCAGCAAAACTCAGCTTCAAATTTGAGGGGGAAATAAAAACTTTTCATGATAAGAACAAACATGCAGCATTCGTGAACAGAAAGCCAGCATTACAAAGAATTCTCAAAGATAAACACCAGATAAAAGTATAAGCTAATATTCCTCAAAATCCACAATCAGAGGAAATTCAAGAAAGGTACAGGCTATCATCAGAAAACTAAGAAAGCACAGAATTTTCTAATAAAACAGAATGAATGTGAATCACAACCACTTAACAATTCTAACACTAAATATGAATTGTCTCAATACACCAATCAAAAGACACAGACTAGTAGATTGGATCAAAAAAAATCCAACAATATGCTGCTTACAGGAAATCCACCTTACAGCCAGTGACATCCACAGATTAAGTGCAAAAGGATGGAAGAAATCTACCAGGCATACAGACCAAGAAAGCAAGCTGGAGTTGCAATACTTATATGTGACAAAGTGGATTTCAAACATAAATTAATCAAAAGAGATAAAGAAAGCCACTACATCCTAGTAAAGAGAACAATACAACAGGAGGAAATAACCATAGTAAATATAAACTCCCCAAATACCAATGTTCCCAACTATGTGGAAAAAATACTCCAAGATATTAAAACACCTGTGGACCTCAACACAATAATACTGGGAGATTTTAACACTCCTTTATCACCAATAGACAGATCATCAAAGCAAAGAAACAATAAAGAGATCTCCAGTGTAAACAACACCATAAATCAAACAGACTTAACAGATATCTACAGAATATTCTACCCCAAATTGGCAGAGTATACCTTCTTCTCAGCAGCACATAGATCCTTCTCCAAAATATATCATATAATAGTTCACAAAGGAAATCTCAGCAAATATAAAAAAGTAGATATCATTCCATGTACCCTATCAGACCATGATGCCATGACCCTAATAATTAACAGCAAAAACCATGGCACAAAACACACATATATGTGGAGACTGAATAGCACCCTGTTAAATGAAGAATGGATCCAAGAAGACATGAGAACAGTAATTAAGGAATTTTTGGAAGAGAATGAGGAATGAGGACACAACATATCGAAACCTCTAGGACAGCATGAAAGCATTCTTAAGAGGAAAATTTATTGCACTGAGTGTCCACAGTAAGAATCAGGAGAGCTTCCTAACAAATAAGGTTATGCTTCAACTCAAATCTCTACAAAAGGAAGAACAGTCTAATCCCAAATCCAGCAGAAGGCAGGAAAGAATTAAGATCAAAGCTGAAATCAACAAAATTGAGAATAAAAAAAATAAAAAGAATTGACAAAACAAAAAGCTGGTTCTTTGAAAAAATAAATAAAGTTAAAAATAAATAAAGTTGACAGACCCCTAGATAATATAACTGAAAGGAGAGAGTCAAAGCAAATCAACAAAATCACCAATGAAAAGGGAGTGATCACCACTGACCCCCTTGAAATCAAACAGATTATCAGAACATATTTTGAAAAACTATACTACTCTAAATCAGATAATCTGGATGACATGGACAAATTTCTAGACACATAGAATATCCCCAAATTGACACAGGATGAAATTGAAATCCTAAACAGCCCAATAACTGGCACTGAAATCCATACAGCA